>VXCM01006897.1:0-21796 GCA_014773175.1 Lucifuga dentata | reverse complement strand
TCTGGAAGGTAGGAAAAACATTTTTAATTCACTGTTCCAGTAGTATGCTTTGGGAAATGATTCAGTGACGTTACGTGTATGAAAATTGAATATATAAGGGCAGTGCCCATTGAAAATGTGCATGTTCGGACGGGGCCGGCCTTTATGGTGTGCGCCACAGCCTGCCATAAATGCCCTTGGAGCGGAGCATACAGTATGCTGTTGTGCCCAGAGTGTGGGCGCAACAGCATATTCTTCATATTATTCTGCTGCATATTTTTCTGAGCGCGGACTACTTTTTACTGGCACAAATTTGAGAACCGCTCAACCAAACAACTTCACACATTGAAAAGGGTCATCCTCAGGTCTCGAGTGTTATACCTGCTGAATTTCAGCTTCATACGGTGCCACGTTCTCGAGATATGTGTGCCACAGCCAGAGAATTACTGGCGTTGTAGTAAGATTAGGCTCAAACATACAAAATGGCCAGTATGGTCCTTTTAATTCCTACATCAAACAGGCTTCACCTACTTCATACTTGATGAATGCAGAATCTGTTTTCTGTTTTTTTTCCTGCTTTTGTTGTTAAATCAGGACCATCATCACTTGTTGCTGACTCAGCTTTTCATTGTGTGTTTTTTGGTGTGAACCTGTACAAATATTTGCAAAAATCATGTCATGTTTTGGTGTGAAGATACTTATCACACCAAATTTGCATCAGAAAAATTTGCACTTTTGTGTCATTTATCCACGTTGCTCTCGGTGTGTAATGGCCTTTAGCTTCATTCTGGTACGTTATTAAAATCAACTTGTTGATACTGTAAACGTTCTTGGGATAGGTAATCCATCATCACCAACAAGACGTGTATTCAGGTTTTTTTAGAAGTTATGTAATTTTAGTGTTTAAGCTCAATAAAAAGCGTGGAGTGAATGTATGCCTCCACCGGGGAATATAGTCCCAAAAGAAGACCTGCGTTTATGGAAAAATTTAAAGGACCGTGACTTCATAAGGCTGTGTAACTATTAGCAGGAGAAACATGGATTTTTAAGGTGGGTGTATCACTTGAATATTTGATTTTGAAAGATTAAGAGATTTTGCAAAATATCAGGAAAACTGAAATACAGTTTTATCCTTTGGGAAATGATTATCAGTTACATAACATGTATGAAAACTGAATATACTGTATTAGGCTCAAACATGTAAAATGGCCGGTATGGTCCTTTAAAGCTTTATCACAGCCACTTTTGGACAAACGTCTGTATGTCAACTAAGCAACACGTGATGATGACCTGATTTAGCAAAAGGAGGAAAGAAATTAGATTCTGTGTTCATCAAACAGGAAGGAGGCGGAGCCTGTTTGATGCAGGAATTAAAGCTTTTGGACAAACTTCACGATGACTGTAGGTAAATATTAATTTAGACCTGTTGCCATAATGAAGCTATGTTGTCTTTATACTTGTCGTCTTTATAGTTGTTGTCGGTTTTATTAAGCAGGACAGCGTTCTGTGAAATGTAAGCAATCAGACGATCTGCCATGTTGAATGTTTTGAGTGTGTCATCACCAGCAAACGACAGTTTGATTGGTCCGATGAGTTTGTATTCGCAGGGGAGATGTTGGAAAAATTGAGCTTGATCTGAAAAAATTAACGCCGCAATTTTGTCAAGCGAAACTCCATCGTTGATGTGAAATGCTCCATTATCGGGGCGTGAGTTTGAAAAATATTATTAATGTGCAAAATATTTGCAGGAATTATTGGCCTCTGGTGTGTAGATACCTTAATTCTCACATTTCTGCTTTGTATTCTTCCAGTCAACAGTCTGCAGAGCCCTTACAAAAAGCTGAAAGAAGCCTTGTCATCTGTGGAGGCCTTTGAAAGGCATTATCTGGTAAGTCAGTTCATTAACACTGCTTTGTGTTTTTTTTTTTTTTTTTNGTTTTTTTTTTTGTTTTGTTTTTTTTTTAAATGAATAATTTTCTTTCTTGCAACTCGTCAGGAGCTTTCTCATGCTGCTATGGAGATGTACAGAGCCATCGGCCGCCTCAGGTCAGCCAGACTGGTGGGGAAAAGCCTGGCTGAATTCTACATGTAAGAAAGAGTAAAAATGCTTGTTTAACACACACACACCTCTTAAAAATTAAACATTCTTGTGAGAGGTCTTATTCTTGCAATGATAGACTTATTTGCTATTTTCATACAGTACATAGTGGCTTTTTTAAAAATTCTCTTTTTATTGGTTTTTTGTTTGTTTTACAGTAACACAATTGTCAAAAAAAAAAAAGCCATTTCATAATAAGAACAGATTGATCTATCCCAGTAAATTACGCATAAAAAAGGAAAAGAAAAAAAACAGTGGCTTTTAAGAATAACCAAGCACCTAAAGGTAAAAATCAGAACGTGAATCTGCTGCTGACTGCTGTGATGTCGGACCTGTTGCGCTTAAAGAGAATGACATCATCAGCGATCAGCCAATAGCAGTCGCATCGTTCAATAATCTGCTTCAACCAATAGTTGTTGCCGGGCTTTGCAGTATGATAACTCGAAGAGAGTTTGAGACCCTTATGCTGTTCAGTAACACCATAAATGTCATCCTTGTCAGAGCATATTTTTCAATCTGCCAGATCCCGATCAATCCAGATCACTAGCTGGATTTGGCAAGCACATACAATATATATATATTTTTTCATTCACCCTCTGTAGTCTCAGATATTTTTCTCAAAAATTCTTCATTCTTGAAAACAAACAACCCTAATCTGAAAGAACTGAGCAAAAAAAGGGCAAAACAAATGATAAAAAGTTGTCAATTTTCTTCTTGATTCTGAATATTCTGGAAAATGAAAAAAAGTCTCCAAAAATCAGCAAAAAATGTGTGAATGTTCGACTGCAGAGGGTTAAGATTGGTGTCTTAGTTTTGGAGAAATGGGCCGACAAATTGTGGAATGTTAAAACTGAAAAACATACTAGATCCAGATCCCAGTCTGCCTCAGAATCCAGTCACCTCTTCCTTGACTCAAGTCCTCAAGACTTATCTCCAAAACCACAGCCAAGTCTCTCCATTACCGTTTGACAAACTGAGATGTGTCAGTGAAAACATAACAGTAGATATGTTAAACAAAGCTAATGGTGAAAGATTTTTTTTTTTTTTTTTTTNTTTTTTTTTTTTTTTTTTTTGCTTTTCTACTACACAAATTATTTAAAGGACCATACCGGCAATCACACATGTTTGAGCCCAATATATACAACCAGCATACATGTTACAATACTGACAACCAATTTCCATATAAAACTTTATTTTAGTTTTCCTGTCACGCTTCCAAAATCCTCTAATCTTTCTAAATCAAATGTTTAGGTGATACACACACCTTAAAATTCAATGTTTCACTTATGCACGATTGTAGAAGGCACGCTCATTTTTATTTCTCTGTAAAACCCGTCTTGACCTGGGACTGTTTTCTTTCATACATCGTCTTCTGTGCAGCTTAAATAAAGTTACTTCAACAAAAAAATCCTCATATGTAACAGTTTTGGGAACTGACTCCTATATTATTGCTTTGGTACAAAATTTGGTTAAAAAAAATACAAAATTCCCTCTATCTCCCCATCGTAAGGATGCCAAAAACTGTAAAAACAGAATTTGTTGTCAGTTGGTCAAAAAAAAAAAAAAAAAAANAAAAAAAAAAAAAAAAAAAATCAAACTGTATTTGGTCATTTTGAGCTGAGATGGAAACACTTGAACAAAGCAGCGATACTTGTCTTAGACATCATGTTCTCTGTGATGGATTATGTACCTCAAACGTGTTTCAAGTCTCTACAAGTTGATTTTAATAGCATACTAGAATGAACTGAAACTAGTGACAGTCTGGAAGGTAGGGAAAACAATCTGAAATTTATCGCTGAAGTAGTATATTTGGGAAATGATTGTCAGTAAATTAACGATTGGTATGGTCCTTTAACATCTCACAGACTTACATTTTCATTTTTCATTTTTTTTTCATTTTTCATTTTCAAATATATCCACTTGAAGAGCCACGTTTTAGGATGTAACTGGTTTCTGTGGCTGTTTTGCCAACATTGAGTAATAAAAAGAAAAAAAAAGATTCAGATTTATCTCCATTAATGTTGACACTCTGGATGCAGAAAGAGGAAGGAAATTAGGTTAATGCAGGAGTGGCTTCCTGTTCTGCGAAGACTTCCTTTTCACACGTACGTCAGCCAGCTGGCACTGGTCCAACCACAGGAGGAGATCATGAGATTTTATATCCAAGCATCAAATGAGCTTAAATGTTGGAAACGTGCAGATGGCCTGCCGTATCTTTCTGTGGAGCTTCTCTGTGGATTGTTCTAATTTCACAAATATCCTTTGAAAGGCTGTGGTGATGACTTACTGTGTGTGTGTGTGTGTATGTGTGTGTGTGTGTGTGTTTGTTTGTTTATCAGGAGGAAGGNACTTACTGTGTGTGTGTGTGTGTATGTGTGTGTGTGTGTGTGTTTGTTTGTTTATCAGGAGGAAGGGAGACCCTGAGCGGGCAGAAGCCTTCTTACAGGAAGCTCTGAAGTCATATGTATCAGAGGGGTGGAGCTTACCGGTCACACACACCAGGAAGCAGATTGCTGAGTGTCAGAAGCTGCTCGGCCGGACTGAGGAGTATCCTTCAAAACAGCAAAAAAACACACACACACACACACACACATATTATGTTACCTGTCTGATGGAAGATCAAACTGCATATATATTCAAAACTGATCATGACATATACCTCAACTATAGATACAGACAATGGGGAAAAAATGGGGGGGGGGGGNGACAATAAAAGGGAAAAAGGAAGAAAAAAGAAATGGGGAAAATAGAAAAAAGGGGCAAGGAGGGAAAAAAGGGGAAAAGAAAATGGAAAAACGAAAAAAGGAGGAAAAAAGAATGAGGAATATCCTTTGAAACAGCAAAAAACCACACATACACACACACACACACACACATTATGTTATGCCTGATGCAAGATCAAATTGCATTCAAAAAGGTTTATGCCAGCCATGACATATACCACAACTATAGATGCAGAGAGATGGGGGGGGAAAAAAGGAAAAGAAAAAAAAGAAAAAAGTGGGGGAGAGGAAAAAGAGAGAAAAGGAAAAAGGGGGTAAGGAGGAAGAAAAGAACAAAGGGGGAAAAGGGAAGCAAAAAGGGAAAAAGGAAAAAAGGGGAAGAAAAAAAGGGAAAAAAAGGGGAAGGGGTGAAAAAAAAAAGAGGAGTAGCTTTCAAAACAGCAAAACCACTTTCACACCTTTGTGTCGAAGCACAAATAAACCACATTTCCTGTTGTACCAAGAGTTTTCCAGGAAATAATGTTCATTCAGGATATAAATAAACTTGCGTACCTCTTTTATTTTCCCCCCAAAAATTGAGAATAGTAGAGAATGTAAGGTGCTGCTCATGTAATAGAAGCCATTGCATCGCTGGAAGACAAATTGAAATATTTAAAAAAAATATTTTATTGACATAATAAGTGAGTGAACAGAGAAGGACAAGGTGATAAACAATAATTGCATATGATAAATATTAAATACGTGTTATGGTGGGGAAAATGGTTAGGTAATAGGGTAAGATGTGATGTTACGCTAATAAGAAAGAAGGAAAAGAAGCCAAACCCCCAAAAAATATTCTAGAAATTTAAAGGACCATACTACCCATTCTGCATGTTTGAGCCCCATATATTCAATTTTCATAGGTGTAATGTTACTGACAATCATTTCCCAAAGCATACTACTGGAACGGTGAATTAAAAATGTTTTTCCTACCTTCCAGACCTCCATTGGTTTCAGTTCATTCTGCTATTAAAATCAACTTGTTGATACTGTAAACGTTCTTGGGATAGGTAATCCATCATCACCAACAAGACGTGTATTCAGGTTTTTTTAGAAGTTATGTAATTTTAGTGTTTAAGCTCAATAAAAAGCGTGGAGTGAATGTATGCCTCCACCGGGGAATATAGTCCCAAAAGAAGACCTGTGTTTATGGAAAAATTTAAAGGACCGTGACTTCATAAGGCTGTGTAACTATTAGCAGGAGAAACATGGATTTTTAAGGCGGGTGTATCACTTGAATATTTGATTTTGAAAAATTAACAGATTTTGCAGAATATTAGGAAAGCTGAAATACGGTTTTATCCTTTGGGAAATGATTATAAGTAACATAACGTATGAAAACTGGATATATTAGGCTCAAACATGCAAAATGGGGTGGTATAGTTCTTTAAAAAAATAAAATTTGTTAATTTGTGAAATACTGTGTAAACTGAAGCGATGTATTTTTTCGCAGCACGCACTTTAATAAGCAGTAAAGTTGAATTGATTTATTTATTTTTACTCGAATAAATTATTTTTTTCCACGCAGAAGGCGTTTTCTGTTTCCTGTGTAGTCTTTGGTTTCCTTGACGACCCACCACAGCTACCTGCAGACCAGCGCCTTGTTGGCCGGCGACGTGAATCTGACCGAGGAGGAGAGAAAGCACTTTTGTCAGGAAATTCTGACCTTTGCTAGCAAGTCCACAGATCAATGTAGGTGATAATTTAACTAAAACACATTTACCTCTGCTGCTGTTAAAGGAAAATTACATCATCAAGGTGTTTTTGCTTTTACCTGCAGGGTTTAAAGAACCATACTGGTGGATTTGCGTGTTTGAGCCCAATATATTCGACCCACATATATGTTATGTTCCTGACAACCAATTTCCAACAAATTAATTTTTTCAAAACCTAATCTTTCAAAATCAAATGGTCAGGTGATACACCTTAAAATTCAATGTTTCGCCTTTTAACATTTATGCACAATTATAGAAGACACACTTTTAATTTCTCTGTAAAAGTCATCTTCTCCTGGGACTATATTTCCTGGTGGAAACATACATTGTCTTCTGTGCAGCTCTGCGTTGTTCTGTGCAGTTAAAGTTACTTTGACAAAAAAACCTGATAGACATGTTGTTTGCTGTGATGGATTATTTATCTCAAGCGTGTTTCATGTCTCTACAGAATGATCTTTTATAGCGTACTGGAATAAACTGAAACCAATGGCAGTCTGGAAGGTAGGAAAAACAATCTAAAANATAGCGTACTGGAATAAACTGAAACCAATGGCAGTCTGGAAGGTAGGAAAAACAATCTAAAATTTACCACTAAAGTTGCATATTTTTGGGAAATTGTTGTCATTAAGGTGATGTGTATGCGGCTTGTATATATTGGGCTCAAACATGCATCATCGCCGGTATGGGCCTTTAATCAGGCTGAAGTTCGGTTTCCGTTTTTCAGGTCTGATCACAGCATTTGCACTCAGGTGCAGTCCAAAATGACCCTCGGTTGCAGAGCGGCTGCTTTCTGAATTCAGTGATCTTTTGACCTGTTCAGTGATTTAGACCAAGAACCAAGCGTCATTAGTGCCCCTTAGTGGCTAAGTGAAGTATAGCAGATGATGCCACTTGTAATTGAACCAAAACTTAACATTTTTTTCATTGGCATTTCAATCATCAAACATCCCAAAACGAAGCACAAACAAACGAAACCATTTTGGGGCAGGTTTGGGTGCTGAATGACCTTTAAAATATTCTTTAATATCTCAAAAAAAAAAAAAAAANAAAAAAAAAAAAAAAAAGAAATTATACAAGCACAAACGAAAATTTTAAAGGACCATGCCGGCCATTTTGCATGTTTGAGCCTAATATATTCAATTTTCATACATATCTGTATAACGTTACTGACAATCATTTCCCAAAGCATACTACTGGAACGGTGAATTAAAAATGTTTTTCCTACCTTCCAGACCTCCATTGGTTTCAGTTCATTCTGCTATTAAAATCAACTTGTTGATACTGTAAACGTTCTTGGGATAGGTAATCCATCATCACCAACAAGACGTGTATTCAGGTTTTTTTAGAAGTTATGTAATTTTAGCGTTTAAGCTCAATAAAAAGCGTGGAGTGAATGTATGCCTCCACCGGGGAATATAGTCCCAAAAGAAGACCTGTGTTTATGGAAAAATTTAAAGGACCATGACTTCATAAGGCTGTGTAACTATTAGCAGGAGAAACATGGATTTTTAAGGTGGGTGTATCACTTGAATATTTGATTCTGAAAGATTAAGAGATTTAGCAAAATATCAGGAAAGCTGAAATACAGTTTCATCCTTTGGGAAATGATTGTCAGTAACGTAACATGTATGAAAATTGAATATATTAGGCTCAAACATGCAAAATGGATGGTATGGTCCTTTAACAGCGCAAAGCCGCACAAATGACTGAGATGTTTTCTTGGAGATTTGCATTTGTTGGGTCATTTTGGAGCTTTGTAGTTTTGTGTTGGAAGCAGATGATAATGTATGATGATAATGATGATAGTGCATAAAGAAGATGATAATGTATGTGACTACATATCAGCTTTAAGAAGGGATGCAGATTCAAACACAGCACATATGTTTTTCCTTTGGTGAGTGTCATATAGAGAAAATAACAGAGAAAATAATGAACTCGGTATAGAGAATAGAAAGCACGCTTCCATTATAAACTCTTCTGTCATGATCACTTAACATATTTATTACGACTATAAACTTCCACTATACTTATTCAAAAAAAACCCGTGTGTGTAAAGTCTTTTCTTCTTTAATGCTGAACTCCTTCTCTTCTTCCACAGCTCAGAGAGTCACGCTCAGCATGGGCGTTTTTGCCCAACTCACGCGGCTGCAGTTCCACCCGTCGGCCTCCGTGCACTCCGGCGCCGCCATCCAGGTTGAGCTCACGCTGCAGTGTTTGATGCCCGTACCCGTGCAAATACAGCAGCTGCTCGCCAGCGTTCACTTTGACCTGGAGCACGGAGGGACTCACGGGAGGTCAAAGGGAACTCAGAGACAATTGAACCCAGGGACGGTAGAGTTTATTAAAGGTGCCTCATCAAGCAGCTCCCCGTCCTCCTTCGCCGCTGGTCCTCCTGTAGAGCTGGATGAGATTTATGACAGGAGCCCGTCGGACAATTCTCTGAACTCGGCGGGCGTGGTGTGTAAAAACACTCATTTGCTCTTGCGTCGCCACGACAGCAACTCTCCACCGGACGCGTCGAACTGCGTCAGCCCTCCAGCTGTCACCATGCAGGAAGGAGCACAGATGCTGAAAGTGCGAGATGTAACGTTAGAGCCCGGAAATAACAGCGTCATATTCACAGCACCGGTAAGAAGCACTTTGGTTTCCTCATTTAGTAATGGAGCCAGTTTAAAGGAGCATGCCAGTGATTGTGCACATTTGAGCCCAATTTATACAACCTGCATACCCTACAGGCCAGAGGTTTGAGGCCCAGATTTAGGTTGAGCAGACTGTGTAGGAAGTTAGTCCAAAATGATGTGGGAGAAGGCAGATAGCAGGAATAGAATGTTAAAAACACATCAGCAGAGTTGGAACACAACAGGAGTGCTGAACTAATACAGGCTGATGCCTTCATGAAAAATCATTTCTTTAGCCAGAGTGGCTACAGAATGTGCTCTGGTTGACTAATTCTTCTTCAAAACTAATTAGTTACATTTATTTTATGTATTTTTGTCATTTCCTGTGCANTTTTTTTTTTTTTTTTTTTTTTTTTTTTTTTAAATCTGGGGGTGGCCTCAGACTTCTGGCCTGTAGTGTAGATGTTATGTTACTGACAACCGTTTCACAAAATGCACTACTTTAGCGGTAAACTTTAGATTGTTTTTCCTACCTTCCAGACTGCTATAGGCTTCACAGTTCATTCTAATATGCTATAAAATCAACTTGAAGAGACTTGAAACATGCTGGAGATAAATAATCCATCTCAGCAAACAACACGTCTGATAGATTTTTTTTTTTTTCCCCCAAAATAACTTTATTGAACCGATCCAAAACAGAGCTGCACAGAAGATGACGTATGCCTCCGCCAGGAAATATAGTCCCAGGAGAGACGACTTTCACTGTGCCACCTACAACTGTGCATAAGTGTTAGAAGGTGAAACATTAAATTTGAAGGTGTGTGTGTATAACCTGAACATTTGATTTTTTTTTTTTTTTTTTNAAAAAAAAAAAAAAAAAAAACAACCAGGAAAACTAAAAAATATGGTTTCATGTTTTGGAAAATGGTTGTCAGTAACGTAACATGTATGCAGGTTGTATGTATTGGGCTCAAACGTGCATGATCACAGGTATGGTCCTTTAATCAACAAAAAGCTTTAAAAATGTGACGGTTTCTTTTCTGAAAACTCTCTGATGCGTTTCCTTCTGTGTTTTGCTGTGTTTCTGTCTCTCCGTGCAGAGCGGCAATCCAGGTAAGTACACGCTGCGTCAGCTGTGCGCCACAGTGGGTCAGGTGCAGTTCGTGCTGCCTCACATCTATCCTTCAGTCCAGTACCACGTCTACTCACAAGAGCCCCAGCTCACCGTGGAGCCGCTCTCAGGTCAGTGGCTTTTTTTAAAATTTTTATTTTCTTTGCACAGATATTAAAAAAGACAGTTAAATAAAACAATGAAAAGACAAGACAATCATGCAAAATTATTACTAGTAAAAAAAAAAAAGCATAAAAACATAATGNAAAAAAAAAAAAAAAAAACAACAATAAAGGCTTGTCTGGTGGCCTTCCTAAAATTAGAAGCACAACTCTAGATGAACTTATTATATCAAATATAATAATAATAATAATAATAATAATAGTAATGAAATAAACAGAGAAGTGCATCACAAAAAAAAAACAAAAAAAAAACGAGAGATAATCTGAGGATGAGAAACAGAAAAATAACATGAGAACTGTAACAACAAATACTAGGTTACAGAAAATATTTTAAAGGACCATAGTGGCCATTTTGCATGTTTGATCCCAATATATTCAATTTTCATACACGTAGCATTACTGACAGTCAAGCTGAAATACGGTTTTGTCATTTGGGAAATGATTGTCAGTAACATAACATGTATGAAACTTGAATATATTAGGCTCAAATATACAAAATGGGTGGTATAGTCCTTTAACTGCTTTTTAAATGAATTAAAATTTGCACATGATCTGCTGCAAATTGGTAATTTGATGTAAAACATGGGACTATAAATCTGATGGAAAATTGACAGAACGTTGTGCTAAAATAGTGAAGCAGATTGTTTGCTGACCTGGTGTCATAATCATAGATTAGGAATTATTATGGATCAGTTAGAATTATTATATTTATCGGCTGCTACACAAAGACGCAAAGACCAGAAACACAGTTTTTAACTGTGTTAATATTTTCTGAGTATTATTTGTATTATATGTGTGTGTGTCTTATCAGAGCCGCTGCTGGCTGGAATGCCTCAGATGGTGAAGTTCACGCTGCTGAGCGGCCATTACACCGTGAAGAAAGGAGACGCCCTGCAGCTCAGCAACACAGACACCATGCCCATTATGCCCTCCTCCAGCTGCACCGCCTGCATCTGTAACCCTGCTGCTGGTCTGTACACACACACACTTATTTTCTTAAATTTTTGCAGTTGTTACATAACTCAAGCACCAAAATTAAAGAACGTATCATCGAATTCATCGTACCTGACCAATGCATCCTCAAACTGCTGCAGCATCTCAAAAACAAAGGCCGGCTCTTCTCTCACACACACACACACACACACACACACACACACACACACACACACACATACACACATTAAAGGACCATACCGCCATTTGGCATGTTTGAGCCTAATATATTCAATTGTCATACATGTTACATTACTGACAATCATTTCCCAAAGAATAAAACTGTATTTCAACTTTCCTGATATTTTGCTAAATCTCTTAATCTTTCAAAATCAAATATTCAAGTGATACACCCACCTTAAAAATCCATGTTTCTCCTGCTAATAGTTACACAGCCTTATGAAGTCACGGTCCTTTAAATTTTTCCATAAACGCAGGTCTTCTTTTGGGACTATATTCCCCGGTGGAGGCATACATTCACTCCACGCTTTTTATTGAGCTTAAACACTAAAATTACATAACTTCAAAAAAAACCTGAATACACGTCTTGTTGGTGATGATGGATTACCTATCCCAAGAACATTTCAAGTATCAACAAGTTGATTTTAATAGCAGAATGAACTGAAACCAATGGAGGTCTGGAAGGTAGGATAAACATTTTTAATTCACCGTTCCAGTAGTATGCTTTGGGAGTTGTTTGGATGAGCGGTTTCAAATTGAGCTGTGCCGGTAAAAAGTAGTCCGTGTGGCAAGATACGCTCCAGGCATGGCAGCATATGCTCTGCACCATGGGCACTAATGGCAGGCTGGGCGCACACCACAAAGTCCGGCCCGGTCCGAACACGCACGTTTTCAGCGGGCGCTGCACTAGTTAATAAAACGTTAGGAAATGTTCTCAAAAGGAGAATGTGAATCATGAATTAAATTAAAATTTAATGTTTCACCTAGTAACACGATTTTAGAAGGTACTGTCATTTTAATTTCTCTGTAAAAGCTGTCATCTCCTCGGACTATATTTCCTGGCGGAGGTATACATCGTGTTGTGTGTAATTCCATGTTGAATCGGTTAATGAAGTTACTTTGACAAAAAAAAAAAAAAAAAAAAAAAAAAAAAAAAAAAAAAAAAAAAAAAANTTTTTTTTTCTTTCATTTTTATGAATTCCCACCAATATCTGACACGGTCGCTCCTCCCCGCCCCCTTCCTTTCCTCAGAGGTGGTGGGTAAAAGCGTTCTGTCCATCCAGTCGTCTGAGAAGGTGACCAGCATCAGCCTGCCGCCCACACCGCCGTACCACACGCTGGAGTTCCAGCTGGAGGTTCTATGCATCATCCCGTCCGGGTCCGAGCGGCCCGCTAACGAGAGGCTCACCAACGGGGAAGTGCGTCATCGGCCGCGCAGCTACAGCCATCCTGACACCCCCATGACCGCCATCGACCAGAGGGTGAGGCCCGTGCACACTTTCAGAAATCAAATTAATTTGTTTAAATTTTTGCAATTAATGTGGACTTTTTAACGTGTTTAAAAAAAAAAATTAACGCTATTAATGTGTCTGTTTTTTCACTTCCTGAGGCTATGCTAATGTTTCAGTCTTCCCTCATTTCCTGTGGCTAACGTTATATGCTAATGCTAATTATGCAGAAAGAAAAAGATCAGAGTTTAGATGTAAAGTTGTGTTTTAAAAAGTTAGCGATGCTTTTGTTGAAACCAGACAAACTCATTTGCTCAGTTTTAACTTTATTCATCAAAAACACAGAAACAACTAAAATAACTTCACAGCCTTTCAGCCTCACATTAGCTTTACTGCAGTGTTGCCTGTGATACATTCAAGCTAACGCTAGCTACACAAACAGGATTCAGTCTTTCAGAATAAAATGAACTTCCTCTTGAAAAGTCATTTTCAGAATAAGATGCTTTTCCTTACAGCCTTACCATGCCACCTTGTGGCTGAAGCATGAATAACATGCAAACATCATGTCAACCAAGCTAGTTTCTGCTCTGAACTCAATGAAAGTGTTAATTAACCCAAAAGAAAGTTTATCATGAAAAGAAGTGCAATGAATCCATTAAAAAATAAAGTTACTCCTTTAAGATAAAATAAATCAAATTAATTCAGTTGTTCTCTTGTTTCTGTGANAAAAATAAAGTTACTCCTTTAAGATAAAATAAATCAAATTAATTCAGTTGTTCTCTTGTTTCTGTGACAAACTAAAGAAACAGTTGAATAAAGCAGATAAAAGGGATTTTAAACAGGAAATTAATCTACATTCATTTGGTGATTCAACGTGTAATGATTACAAGTTTACAAGATTAATCAGAAATATGTGCGATTAATTAGCAATTTTTTTAAAATCGATTCACAGCCCTAGTGGTTTTTAGTCATATGACCGTAGCTGCAGAATGATTGATGGTGGTTTGTCCACAGATGTCCATCGACTGTCCTTGGTCCATCTACTCCACGCTGTTAGCCCTCACCTTCTACGTACCCTTCAAGACCAAACACTCGCTGCTTTCTGCCGGCAACAGGTGAGCTAGCGTGACATCTAATAACACTTTGCTAGATGTGTAAATCTTTGTCTCCATGCGATACGATTAATTTCAGAAACAAGTCAATGCTTGGGGAAGTCTTTAAATTTCACCACAGTTCAATTAGGTTCAATTTGGTTATTTTGACAACTGAATAAAACACAGAACTTTTTTTTTTTTTTACTTTACATGCCTGGTGGACTCTCCCTCATACAACAATTACTATTACGTATATTATGTGGATCGCAGAATCCTATTAATTCCATCATTTAAATGTATAATTCACATTATTGCCTGAATGGTAATGCAGACAAATAATCGTGCATGTAAACACGCAGAGCGTCTCTGACTGAACATGCTCTTTTCAAATTTGTAGTCTCATCAAATTTTCCATTCAAAAACCGGGACGCCATGGAAATTCTAATGGAACGTGAGGAATTTGTTTTTGCCGTTTTGCCAGATAATCGCTACACTTTATGAGCCGACGCTTTTTTCCAAAACGGGAGAAGTTGCTCTCTGTAGTGAAATCCTTCAAACACAGGAAGTAGTCCAAGGAGCAAATATAGCAACGATTTACCATGATTTTTTTTTTTTTTTTTTTTTTTTTTTTTNTTTTTTTTTTTTTTTTTATTTAACATCACCCTATAAAGCCATGTTTTCTGCTACGTTATCGGTCAGATTTAACAATACCGTAATTTCTTTGTCAAATGAAAGCTTGGAATCTCTAGTTTTAAATTATATCTATCTTTCTGATGTATATTTTCATTAAGGTGGAAATAAAAGGCAAAAGCTGCTATGCCTTCTTTGGGTTGTGAGTTGTTTGCACAATCACATGAACATCTCACCACAAAAAAACCGCTGCTAGAACTATTTATTGATTTTAAAATTTTACATATATTATTGTAGATTTGTTAACTGTATGCACACAAGCACTTTTTATGTTTGACAAATTGTATTTTTTTAACTGCTATTTTGAGAGTCAATGCAACGAAATTTCGTTCTAGTGCACTGTTTTTTACATGTGTCCTTGAATGACAATAAAGTTATCTATCTATCTATCTATCTATCTATCTGTCTATCACCAATCTCACCAGTTTCACTGTTACCAGTCAAATAAGTGATCAGGACATCACCAGCCTTTTTAAAAAAAAAAAAAAAAAAAAAAATTAACTCTGAACACAGACAGTCTTTTCTGTGTCATCTCACCTGTGACCTTTGACCCGACCCCTCAGGAAGTACATCCAGGTGAGTGTGCAGAACGTGTCAGACGTGAACTTCATGCTCGCAGAAGTGCAGCTGGCGGAGAAGCAGCACGCCTCGCTGGAGCTGCAGTCCCTCAACACTCGAGCTCAGCAGGTGAGACGCAGAAACGAGGCAAAGCTTCCGATGCTGCAGCGAGATTCGCTGCCTCCCAGAGCTTCATCAGCACACCTGATGCAGCAAATCAAAGCAAAACACTAGTACACAACTTTAAAGGACCACACTAGTGATTTTTGAATGCTGGTGTGGACAGAAAGCAGTTTCACACTTCCTGTTTTCAGATGAAATACACAACTGCGTGGACACCGTTCTTCAGCCTTTTGATGATCATTTTTTAAGGAACGTCAAAGGTTACGTCAGCCCAGTTTCTGAAGGCCGTTATGCACCGACGATGCGAAGAAATGACACGAAAGTGCGAGTTTCTCGGATGCGAATTTGTCGCAGTAAATATGTTCACACCAAACACGATGCAATTTTTGAGAATATTTGTACAGGTTTACACCAAAAAAACACACACAATGAAAAAGCTGAGTCAGCAACAAGTGATGACTTAATTTAACAAAAGGAAGAAAAAAAGGAGATTCTGGGTTCAAGGCAGAGCCTGTTTGATACAGGAATTAAAGCTTTTGGACAGACTTCAGGATGACTGTAGGTAAATATTCATTAAAGGACCATACCGGTGATCGTGTATGTTAGAGCCTAATATATTCAGTTTTCATACACATAACGTTACTGACAATCATTTCTCAAAGCATACTACTGGAACAGTGAATTAAAAATGTTTTTCCTACCTTCCAGACCTCCATTGGTTTCAGTTCATTCTATTAAAATCAACTTGTTGATACTTGAAAAGTTCTTGGGATAGGTAATCCATCACCACCAACAAGATGTGTATTCAGGTTTTTTAGAAGTTACGTAATTTTCGATGCAATAAAAAGCGTGGAGTGAATGTATGCCTCCACCAGGGAATATAGTCCCAAAAGAAGACCTGCATTTATGGAAAAATTTAAATGACTGTGACTTCATAAGGCTGTGTAACTATTAGCAGGAGAAACATGGATTTTTAAGGTGGGTGTATCACTGAATATTTGATTTTGAAAGATTAAGAGATTTTGCAAAATATCAGGAAAGCTGAAATACAGTTTTATCCTTTGGGAAATGATTGTTAGTAACATAACATGTATGAAAACTGAATATATTAGGCTCAAACATACAAAATGGGTGGTATGGTCCTTTAAGACTGCTGTCATAATGAAGCTACGTTGTCTTTACTTTGTCTTTGTATTTTTTGTCCTTTTTTATCACAGGACAGCGTTCTGTGACGAGCCGCTTTGTTGAATGTTTTGAGTGTGATGTCATCATCAAACAACAGTTTGATTGGTCTGATGCATTTGTATTCACAGGCGAAACGTTGGAAAAATCGTGCTCGATCTGAATAAATGAATGCCACAATTTCGTCAAGTGAAACTCCGTTGATGATGTGAAAGGCTCTGTTAACGAGTTCAAAAAATATTATTAATGTGTGAAATATTTAGCACACCTCTGGTGTGTGAGCCTTTAAATGTGTTTGTTGTGTGTGTTTGCAGCTCCTGTGCAGCAAGCACAGCGTGTTCTGCGTGTGGGAGGTCAGGTGGAAGGACGACCTGCCCTCCTGTCTGCAGTGTGTTTTCTCTGCCCACTTCTCGCCGCTCAGCCAGGACGGCTCCGCCTTCAAACCCTTCCACTACCACTTCCAGCTGGAGCGAGTCACCGTAAGTCTTCTAATGCTTCCACAGTGAGTGTGTGTGGCTCGTCCGAACGTCTCCGCTGTGTCCCTGTCAGCAGCCGCTGCCAAAGTACCCTTGAGCAAAGCAATTACACCTTTCAGCTGGGAGCTTGTGTAACCCAGTTAAGGACAATACAGCGATTTTGCATGTTTGAGCCCAATATATACAATCCATGTACACGTTACGTTACTACAGGCAACGTAAAATATACGACTTTAGCGGTAAATTTCAGATTGTTTTTCCTACCTTCCAGACTGTCATTGGCTTCAGTTCATTTCAGTACGCTATAAAAAATCAAGCTGTAGAGATTTGAAACACGTTTAAGAGAAATAATCCATCACAGAAAACATTTATGACTATTAGATTTTTTTAACAAAGTAACTTTATTTAACTGATCCAACACAGAGCTGCATGGAAGACAATGTATTTCTCCGCCAGGNACAAAGTAACTTTATTTAACTGATCCAACACAGAGCTGCATGGAAGACAATGTATTTCTCCGCCAGGAAATATAGTCCCAGGAGAAGATGGGTTTTACTGAGAAATTAAAACGACCATCCCTTCTACAATCGTGCAAAAGTGTTAGAAGGTGAAACATTGAATTTGTATCACCTGAACATTTGATTTTGAAATATTAAGGGATTTAAAAAATAACAGGAAAACTGAAAGACGGCTTTATGTTTTGTAAATTACTGTTGTCAGTAATGTAACATATATGCAGGTTGTGTATATTGGGCTCAAACATGCATAATTGACGGAATGGTCCTTTAAACCCTGTTGGCTTTTTCTAAACCAAGATTGGTCTGACTCTCTATGAAACGTGGCGAGCGTGCGTAGTGTTATCAGACACGCCGTCCCGCCAGAAAGGCTGACTGATGTTTGCTGTCTCAGACATCGTACAGCGTGAGGGCGGAGATCCTGCCTCCCGCCGGCGAGCAGCACTGTCGCTCTGGCGTCCTCTGCGGGCTGGAGGTGAGCGTTACGCGACTGACGGAGCCGGCGGACGGCGAGATGGGAGAGGAGAGCAAGACGGAGAGCGACGGCCTGAAAAGCACCAAACTGCTGTACGAAGGTACGAGTGCTGAAGGAAATAACGTCGCCACTTCCTGTCTTTAAAGAAAGACGAGGCGTGCTGCGGCTGCTTCCTGTCTGTATTCTACCGCCGGACGTGGCATCATCAGACTTTAACCTGCAGAGAATCCAATAATCTTTTTTTTCCCTTCTTTTTTCTTTCTTTTTTTACTCTGCTAATCTAACGCTTATTTCATGTTGCTGTTAGTTACCGTGACTTTTTATAAATTCTGCCCTACACCACTGATTGTGTGTGTGTTGTTTTTTTTGTATGTGGTGTGTGTTATTTGCATGTCGTTTTGTGTGTGCGTGTGTTGTTTGTGTATCATTTTGTGTGTATGCATGCATGGTTTTTTTTGTTTGTGTATCGTTTTATGTACGTATGCATGCATGTTTTTTATGCATGTGTGTTTGTGTGTTGTTTTGTGTTTGTGTGTGTCCATGCGTGTCTGTGTGTGTGTGTGTGTGTGTGTGTGCATGCATGCGTGCGTTCATGTGTGTGCANGTGTGTGTGCATGCGTGTCTGTGTGTGTGTGTGTGTGTGCATGCATGCGTGCGTTCATGTGTGTGCATGCATGTGTTGTTTCTGTGTCGGTGTGTGTGTGTGTGCGCTTGCGCGTGTTCATGTGTGTGTGCATTCATGTGTTGTTTCTGTCTTGGTGTGTATTTGTGTTTGTGTGTGCGTGCGTGCATGTGTTGTTTCTGTGTGTGTGCGCGCGTGTGTGTTTGTGTGTGTGCTCTCCACAGTGGCTGACAGCAGCAGTAACTGGGCTGTGTGTGGGAAGAGTTCAGGGATGGTTTCCATGCCGATGACCGCCAACGCCACGCACAGGGTTCAGATCGAGGTCATGCCTCTGTTTGCAGGTCATCTGCCGTTCCCCAAGATCAAAGTGCTGAAGTACCTGCCTCACACTGCCACGCCGCTCACACAGCCAGACCCCGGTAAGCCCCGCCCCGCCACTTCCTGCCCCAATACATAGGAAGTNGCCCCGCCACTTCCTGCTACTTCCTGCCCCAATACACAGGAAGTAGAATACATCAACCTAAACGCTCAGTAGAGTTTCCAGGCTGAAGCCAAATTTAAACTTACATATAACCTGTTAGATGTTTTGGAGGACGCCGTCCACACATGCAGGATCCACACACACACACACACACATATTACGTTACTGACAACCATTTCCCAAAATATAGTATATTAATGGTAAATTTTAGAATTGTTTTTCCTACCTTCCAGATTGTCGTTGGTTTCAGTTCATTCCAGTACGATGTAAAAATTAACTTGTTGATGCTTGAAACATGTTTGAGATAAATAATCCAACACAGAGAATAAAACGTCTTTTAGATTTTTTTTTTTTTTTTTNACAATGTATGCCTCCGCCAGGAAATATAGTCCCAGGAGAAGACGACTTTTACAGAGAAATTAAAATGATCATGCCTTCTACATTTGAACATACATGTTAGTAGATGAAACATTGAATTTTAAGGTGTGTGTATCACCTGAACATTTGATTTAGAAAGGTTAGGGGATTTAAAAAATAAATACAGTTTTATGTTTAGAAAATGGTCGTCAGTAACGTAGCATGTATGCAGGTTGTACATATTGGGCTCAAACATGCACGATCGCCACTACGTTCTTTCAAGTCTCTGGTGTTGTGTCTGCACGTGGACACCGCGTAACGTGTCTTTCTTCTCGCCGCTCGCAGACAGCTGCGTGGAGAACGACAGCCTGTCGCTGCTGGACAAGAACCTGGATGAGCAGGCGGACACGGCCAGCATCCGCAGCCGTGGCAGCGTGCACTCTGTGGGCAGCGGCGACCAGCAGCCGCGGGGGCTCGCCATGCCTCGGCTGGAGCCCTTCAGCCCCGGGCAGGTCTTCAACCACAGCCACGCCCGGCAGGTGCTGGTGCTGCCCTCCACCGACGACCACATCATGGAGGTCAACACCACATGACCCCGGCGGCCCCAACACCCGCTTCCANTAGAACTGAACCCAAGTCCCGGAAGGACTCTGCTGAGCTTATTCTCCAGGACAGACCAGGGTCCACGAGTCCACGTCCCAAGACTGACACGGGCTGCCGGTTTGGACTCGGTCACCACCCGCCGCCAAGCATGAAACTTTTCACATCACTGGAGACACGGCGAGGAGCCGACGACACCTGCTGATAATTTTGAATATTTTCGCCATAAGTTGTACGTAGCTTAGCGGATGGATTTAGAGTTATACGATGATATCTATCAGATCGGCCATGCACCAAAGCCGTCGATGTGTGTGCGTTCTGCCTCCATCAGCTGCTGGCGTTACCATACCTTCTGAGCGTGTCCCGTCCCCAAACAGCTGCTTCCTCTTATGTAATCATCACTTCCTGTTTAAGGCTTTTTGCATTGATGATTTCATTAGAATTACAGAAAATAACCGTATTTTTAAAGACATATCTACGGAGCCTCGCGAATGATATCCAGAAAAAACAAATAAAAAGGATTACGTATTATGAATTTGTTGTAATGCCGGCACGCATTTTAGTATTCATTACCACTTTTATTTAAATTGTAGCCTCGTTTTATCAATTTGCTAATTTTTTTATTACTCTAAGCTGTTAATGACTCCAAAATGCGACGGTAAAAATAGCTCTCGCTCTGAATCCAACCGTACGTTTCATCAAATACTTACGGAAATTTCAATTTTTACAGCGCATAAAAAATGAGACAGTAGGAGATTAATAAGTCCGTTAAAAACAAATGGTGTGTGTCATTTTTGAAAATTAGTGACCTCTTGTTGTTCACAATAAATCTGTAATGTCGTGTTGTGGAACACGTTACGTAATTGTGACAAAGTGAAGTGAATTTACACACTTCTAACGTCCTCCAGATATTACCGTAAAGCTCAGAACAAGAGGGCAATCAGTTTTGGCTGCGACTTGATTGAAATGAACAAATTAGCAAAACGAATTGGTAAACCGTGACAATTCAACTAAAATGAAGTACTGAATCATAAAACCTGCACACGTATTAAAACATGGGTACGAATTCGTAATACGTCGCCATATGTTTTTTTCCTAGATGTCATGTGCGGGTCTTCATGCAGAGCCGTAATCCTCCAAATCTCATCTATCCTGTCCTGCAAAAATATTCAAACGATACAATCATCAATGCAAATCTCTGAAAAATAGAAACGATGACAATAGTGGAGACAGTGGGGTTTGTGGTGTGTGTGTGTCCAGTGTGTATCTGTTCTGCTGTATTTCTGTGGATGTGTGTGTGTGTGCATATGTCTATACAAGTGTTTTTTGTTTTTTTGTTGTTTTTTTTTTTGATCAGGTGAGACTTTTAAATCAATCTGCCACTGCGTGTTGTCTATCTGTCGTCTTACCTCCCACTGGATTGTTCCTATACAGTGTGTATATTTATTGTGTGAGTGTGTATGTGTGTGTGCGCGTTTCCAAATCTGTGTCCAAGCTATGCACACACACATCGTTAGGACTTGAATAGATGAATGAATAAAGCAGATTGAGTTGATTTGTTTATTTGACAGAATGAATGTCAGCCCCTCCACACACACACACACACACACACACACGTTGTAATTATAGCCTCCTGCTCTGATCACTGTATATACTGATCTGTAAATAATAAGTCAAATCTAAATCATCTTTGATTGCCAAACTATATTAAAAAATCACTGGAGCTGAGTTGGTGTTTTGTTGTTTGTTTATAATA
>VXCM01006896.1:0-29068 GCA_014773175.1 Lucifuga dentata | reverse complement strand
TAAAATAAAGGCGCCATAACTTTGACAAGGTAATGAGAATTTATCTGGCTGTGAACGGGGTTTTAACGTCTGACAAGTGGTCCGAGGTAGTTTTCTGGCTGTCAAAGAGGTTGAGGTTGAAAGAATATTCTTGAGCAGAAAAGACGTCTAAAACAATTCAAGGGAATTGTTAAACCAATATTTGACGGTAATTTAAGAAGATTTAAATTACGAGAGGTTAAAATAATAACTTGAATAACTGAAGAACTGTTAAAGTCATTTATTGGGCTAATTTCTGACGAGAAATTAGTTAAGGAAATTGTTTTATGTTTGTTTGTCTTGTCTATGTCAAGTCATGACAAAAATCATACGTATGAATCAAAAATAACAAAAAGAAAATATAGGCTGTTAAAATTGAATATTTATGAAATTCATAATAGTATAAAAATATATAAATTCAAAACAGAAATTAAAGATACTGTTGAATTCTTTTTATTTTTCACAAAAAGGAAAGGTTTTTGGACTGAAACACAATGTAAATCAGGAATAATATTAACTCTCCTAAATGGTGATTTTCTGTGGTCCACTTTAAGTTCAACTGAATCATATAAAATATTGACGTCAACAAACAAAATGTGTCAAGAGGTATCAAAAGAGGATCAGGAGAAATACAAGTGCCCTAATGTAAATTTCATGGTTGCCAATTATGGTCTGAAAAGTGTTTGCCAATATAAAGTGTGGGTGGAAGAGTGTGGTTTTCCTGCAGGCAGAAGTTTTGATGAACAGATCCTGTTTAAATTACNTTGTGGGTGGAAGAGTGTGGTTTTCCTGCAGGCAGAAGTTTTGATGAACAGATCCTGTTTAAATTACGCCGTAAATTAACCAGGAAACAGAAAGAAGACTCTGAGACATGACAAAATGTCAAAGAAGGAAAAAAAGAAATGGGTTGCCATTTGAGGCAAATTGGGGTTCATGGAATGATTGGATTATGGAAAGTAGGAAAAGAAAGAGAGAGAAAGAAGCAAGTGACAGAGAGGTACCAAGAAAGTCGGAAGAAAGGAAAATGAACAAAGAATTAGAGGCTCTAGGAGCTGTAGGGGAAACTAAACCTGTCTCCCAGTGTCTTAAGTATCTTTCAGATCTTGGTCTGGAACTCCCCTCCACCCTATCAGTCGCCATCTGGAGGCTCATCAAATTCCAGTCCGACCCTCTGTGCACCGAGACTGTACCCACCTCTGCCACCAACGACAGAACAGACAGAAGTCATAGAAGGGGCATCAACATCATCCACATCAGAAAGGTAGAGGGAGAATGTAGACATCACCAAAGTTGCCACCTGCAAACAGCATGAAGATGAGGAAGATGTCTACAAGCGCTGTGGAGGTGTCAAACTTCCTGAAGAGGGCATGACTGGAAAAGGGCCTCTCTCCCCATAAGAGGCTCATTTGAAGCAGTTTTTTTTTCTTGCAAGGAATGAAAGCCTCCCTCACTGCTGCAGTCTGCCAGACATGCATTGACTGTGATACTGCCTCACTAGAGGCTGTATTGGCACACGCCAAACACGCTGAAAAACACCAAAAGGCTGCAGAAGAGAAGAAAAGAATAAGAAGAGTGATGTTGAACTCCAACTTACTACAGCTCCAGGCTTTCCAGTCCAGCGATGCCAGACAAGGAGGGCATGGCAGAGGTCAAGGCAGATACAATGGATCTCCAGGTCCTTGTTTTGAATGCCACCAGATGGGACACAAAGCCAAAGACTGTCCAAATAGACGGTGCTTCAGTTGCAACCAATCTGGCCACACAGCTGCTCAGTGCCAGCAGCAGCCACCCTCCAACCAGGAAGACTGAGAGGCAGTGGAGGTGACGAAAGACCAAGATCAGGACCGGTCCAACAACACCACATCATCTCAGATAAGTAATCCCACACGAAAAGACAATGAAGCAGACACAATCTACTCACAATACACCAAGCTTGCTGTTCACCTCACATTGCCTACACTTTCTCTTTTGGTACATGGTAGAAAAACAGAATTTTTAGTAGACTCAGAGATGTAATGGCATCACTGCTAAAATCATATGAATTGAGCCAGTGGAGCTGTCTTAACTGAGTCTCTTACAGTGCTACTTGCAGATGAAACAGGCTTAAAGATAGAACACTCTTTTGTTTGCTCTAAAGTATGCCCTGTTAACCTGTTAGGCAGAGATCTGATGTGCCAATTAGGAATTGCGTTAACAGCAAATAAAAATGGAGTTCACATCTCACGCTTAGACTGCCCTGCAATGAAGAATGCTTCACTAACCATGTGCAGTTGCAATGTACACTTTGATAAGCTGTTGTACATATATGAGTGGCACCTTTCAAACAAATTGCCTAATCAGTGTGAAACTTTACCCAAAATAGCATTAAAACTGACTCCTGATCCTGATATACAATCTGTCACCTGATGACTTGCATGTCATTACTCTAGTCTCACCAAAATCTCTACATGACTATGAGTTTGAGTGGTACCGTGAGGGGCCCGCACCCTACAGTGTGAGAACCAAAAAAAAAAGATGTCATTTTGGGCGTGATTGGATGTTGTTGCCCATAATTAGAGATTTCTCACATTTGGCTCAGCCTTTATATAATATCACACATGGCCATAAATATATGCGCATGACTGACTTACTGACTTGGACTGAAGAAGCTGACAAAGCTTTTACTGACTTGAGGGCAAGGCTTGAAACAGGCACCATGTTTGGGTTTATTTGTAGATGGGTTATATGTCTTCTGACTCAAAAACATAGCGATAGGAACTGCCCAACTGGCTATTACTCAAAGCGTATAACTGTAATGGAGTACCACATGCTTTATCCTCACTTTAGCTATAAGCTTGAACACAACATCTGCACTTTGCAAGTCTCCATTCACAGGTTAAAGCTGCCATCCTAGTGCCAAAGGAGAGAAAACTACACGATCTGAGCCCTGGCGACTGGGTGGTGATTAAGGATTTCAGGAGGAAGGTTCCAGACCCAGGAAATGATTACTACTACTGAGGACCTACAACAGAGAGGTGAAGAAATCACTGACGTGTGAGTGAGAGCGCAGGCAGGCAAGTTGACCTTGCAGCTCACACAAATGTGTGCTCTGACCTCTTCTGCAATGACTATGACACCCCCATGTAGACCATGGCATCCTTTCAGGAACACAGGATGTGACATGAGATGCACGCTCTGTGTCCAGACTGGAGTGGCTGTGCTCAAAGATGATGACAATGCAGATACTTTTCATCTTATTAATCTTTTTGAAAATCCTTAAAATAAAGGTTTGACACCACTGCCCTTACAAGAAATTATACTGTGATATCATCCTGGGCCTTCACTTCAGTGTGAACTGGTAGACTGATTCACCGTATGTATTTCGTTGCCATGGTAACAGCATCCTGGATCTTCTCTTAAATGAGAACTGGCAGATTGATTTATTATGGCACTCCTCAGTATATAATGTTTCTGTATCACTGTATATACTGTTATTTCACTCCCCAACTAAATAAGTGTTTATCAGGGTGGAGTTGATGCTTCATAGAACATGTTTATACTTGGCGTTGAGAAGGTTTTGATTGAAGTGATCATAAATGTTCACAAGGAGGGAAGTGTAATAGAATTTTAGCTTTCAGGTCACCATGACATTATTTCAGTACACCATGATAATCAGTACACACTATGTTAATGTGTAATCCTCAACAGTTCATCTTCATATATCCTTTTTTGGTATTAAGAAACTGTTCTTGTATTAAGAAATGTCCTTGGGATATTTTTATTTGTCTGACCACAAGCACGTAGCCCAAAACCAGCTGTAACTGGTTTTCACTAGACTGTATATCCATATCTGTCATAAAGGAAGCCTCCCTAAACTGCTAGCAATCCTGATAAAAGACACACATACTCATCTACTCGACGCACACTCTTTTTTGCACTCGCTGTGGTGTCCTTCTTAAGAAGCAATCAATATATGATCAGAAAGACAATCTCACCGTGTGGAAGTATTTAGTTCTGATAAATACAATAATTTCCACAACATTGCTTTTCTAGCATCACATCAAGCTTCTTCTTACAGCCCAACAACACATAACAATTCATACAGTGCCAGATTTAAAGGACCATACCACCCATTTTGCATGTTTGAGCCTAATATATTCAATTTTTATTCATGTTACGTTACTGACAATCATTTCCCAAAGGATAAAACCGTATTTCAGCTTTCCTGATATTTTGCTAAATCTCTTAATCTTTCAAAATCAAATATTCAAGTGATACACCCACCTTAAAAATCCATGTTTCTCCTGCTAATAGTTACACAGCCTTATGAAGTCACGGTCCTTTAAATTTTTCCATAAACGCAGGTCTTCTTTTGGGACTATATTCCCCGGTGGAGGCATACATTCACTCCACGCTTTTTATTGAGCTTAAACACTAAAATTACATAACTTCTAAAAAAACCTGAATACACGTCTTGTTGGTGATGATGGATTACCTATCCCAAGAACGTTTACAGTATCAACAAGTTGATTTTAATAGCAGAATGAACTGAAACCAATGGAGGTCTGGAAGGTAGGAAAAACATTTTTAATTCACCGTTCCAGTAGTATGCTTTGGGAAATGATTGTCAGTAATGTTACATGTATGAAAATTGAATATATCAAACATGTAAAATGGGTGGTATGGTCCTTTAACATGTCAGTATGAGCAGATATCATCATGCAACATAAATGCCTGTTACCTCCATCTTTTAGTATTTGCCTTGAAAGAGACGCTACTATGGAATTATTTACATGACAGGGAAAAGCTTCATTAAACACATCCTCAAGCAAAACTTAAGATCACTTTCAGTCTGGTGATAAATTCATTGATATGAAATCTGAATGATATTTTAAACTATATTTGGTGCGTTAGTGATCAATAAATGTGATATTTAAGCACATCAGCTGACCAGATTACTTAAATGGAGAGTTTTGATTGGATCTCACACATTCAAGCACTGAGCCTCCTTTCTCTCTCTCTCTCTCTCTCTCTCACACACACACACACACACACACACACACACACACACACACTGGTTTCATATGTTTTTAAGTAAGTTTTTCCTTATAGAAGTGACTTTGTATCTTGTAATTTTTCAGCAGGAAGTCACATCTAATTTTCAGATCATAATTTTGACGTAACATCTTCTGATTTTGACTTCATATGACATCATCATGACTCGATGTCAAGATTTTGGATTTTGAGTTACCATGAGAAGTTTTACTTTTATCATTCCTACCTTTTTATTTTTTTCCAGCTTAAAGCTTCTACAGAGCAGAAACATGTAATCAGTGTTCGTTCCATGCGTGACACTCATAATTAACCGTTTCACTTCCAGGAGCAGCACGTCTTTACCGTTTATTGTTTATTGTTGCCGCAGCTGCATGATTCTTAATTACTGCTGCGCTAATTAGCGGTTCTGCATAATTGGGACAGAGACTCTTAGCTCAGATCTCCACCAAAAACCTGTCATCCACCCACAATGCCCTTTGTTGACTGTTCTTTTTGGGAAAATGGGGAGTAGAGCTGACACACACACACACACAATGACTGATCCTGCCTTCAAGCGTCTGTGCATGCAGCTGTGACTGATGCTCTAACAGGACATGGGTGTGTGTGTATGTGTGTGTGTGTGTGTGTGTGTTTTTATCATTTTTCCATGGAAATCTAAACAATTATATCCAAAAATGTTTAATCGATTAGTGAACCAGCAGAAGTTAAGTCAAGGATTATTTTGATCAATCACTTCTAAAAAAAATTAGAAAAGAAGTGAAATCACACTTCCTGCTTCCATGTCAAATCTAATTTAGAATTTTTGCTTTTGGTTTAATAAATTATATAAAGACACTCTGCACATTCTCTGCAGACTGATTCACTTTGAATACATTTTCCGTTCACACTCCGTTCATCAGGAACCAGAGTTCCTGATGAACGGAGTGCAGCTTATTGAGTGAATACCAACTGTGGGGCTGCTGGAGAGAGTCAGCGATGATTTCCTCCACAGAATATCTTTTTACAGTGTTTGTCAGCGAGATCTCACTAAACCTGATGGATTACCTATCCCAAGAACATTTCAAGTAACAACAAGTTGATTTTAATAGCAGAATGAACTGAAACCAATGGAGGTCTGGAAGGTAGGAAAAACATTTTTAATTCACCGTTCCAGTAGTATGCTTTTAAATGATTGTCAGTAACATAACATGTATGAAAATTGAATATACTAGGCTCAAACATGCAAAATTGACGGTATGGTCCTTTAAGCAAAAAGCACAGAGCGCTAATCCTACTAAAGTCAGTGGTGTGCTCACACATAATGGTTTCGTTCCATTGTAATATGTTTACTGTGCAAAAAACTGCTCATGAAGTATAATTGTAATCCTTTAATGACTACAGTAACGACCATTAATTAAAGCCAAATAATTGCAAGTCAATGGAGTAAGAAAACTCCTGATCTCAACCAATAAGTTAATGGAACATGATGATACAGTGTCCAGCCAGGCTGCTCTCCCTACACACACACACACACACACACACACACAGCCGTCTAGTTAAATCTGCCGTTATCGACTCCTGCGGTTGGTGTTCGTGCACACAGGAAGCCATGAGAGCCCACAGGTCCAACGCTTCACCTTCCATCACTTCCCCCACTGATTAAAGTGTGGAGCTCAGGTGGAGAGAGTGGAAAATCTACAAGCTACGTCAGTTCTGACAGCAACGTGCATCATGATCAAAGACGTGTGTTTGTTTTTATGACCAGACTTGAAGAGTTTTCTAGAAGCTAAAGAATCATTTAGCTGGAATATGTTTGTTGATAAAACTCTAGTTGCTTTTTAGTTCTCGTGATTGTTTTCATGAAGCTTTTCATGTTTTGTGAATTGCAATATTTTGTCAGGACACTCGTGTAAAAGAGATGATGCATATCAAGTCGTTTATCCTGCCAAAAATAAATGTGACTAAAGAAAAAAGAAAAGAGAATTGATTTTAAAGGACCATACCGGTCATTCTGCATGTCTGAGCCCAATATATACAACTTGTAACTTATGTTACTGACATTTCCCAAACCATAAAACCATATTTTAGTTTTCCTGTTATTTTTTCAAATCCTCTAATCTTTGAAAATCAAATGTTCAAGTGATACACACACACACACACACACACACCTCAAAATTCAATGTTTCACCTTTTAACACTTATGCACGATTGTAACAGGCACGATTATTTTAATGTTTCCGTAAAAGCCATCTTCTCCTGGGACTATATTTCCTGGTGGAGACACACATCATCTTCATGCAGCTCCGTGTTGGATCAGTTAAATAAAGTTAGACAGCAAAAAAATCTAGTAGACATTATATTTGCCATAATGGATTATTTATCTGAAGTGTTTCAACTCTCTGCAAGCTGATTTTGGTGTAGTGCAATGAACTGAAGCCAATGGCAATCTGGAATGTAGGAAAAACAATTCTGAAATTTACCGCTAAAGAGGTATATTTTGTGAAATAGTTGTCAGAAACATAATATGTATGCGGGTTGTATTTATTGGGCTCAAACAGGCACAATCACCGGTATGTTCCTTTAACTCTGCTGACTGACATCTGTAAACTTCAGATATGCATCAAACGCACAAATAACCCTGAAAATGGAATTCCATCGCTCGGCCCTGATGACATATTTAGAGCATTCCAATGTACTAATATGTTCATTCCAGAACGTGAAGACACAAGGAATGTCCTTGCAGGAATTCCTCCAAAAGACATAAGTAATAATTTTATTCCTCATTATGAGCTCAAATTTCATCTTGAAAACTATAACACACCAAATATGAAACCATTTTTCTTATCACCTAAGATACAACACGAATGGTTTTCCCAATCACGTGACTCTCGCCTTGGGAAAAAAAAAAAACTCATACAACATCAATTTTCATCAACTATTCATGTCCAGCTGGATGAACGGCTGTTTCTGGAAACTTCTGCTTGGCCCGAAAAACCACAGGTTTACACGATGCTTCACTATTAACTGATTACAGCCTGGAAGCCGGCCAGAATTCCCATCAGCCCCTAGGCTGTTCCAGTTATGGCTTGGATGCACCTGCTGATTTTATCATAGGGATTCCCAAAATATGGCTTTAAACATTTCCAGGATTACCTGAGCTACTGCAGAGAAATAACTATATTTCTTCGTGAATCCACTAGTTTAAAGGACCATACCACCCATTTTGCATGTTTGAGTCTAATATGTTCAATTTTCATACATGTTACGTTACTGACAATCATTTCCCAAAGGATAAAACCGTATTTCAGCTTTCCTGATATTTTGCTAAATCTCTTAATCTTTCAAAATCAAATATTCAAGTGATACACCCACCTTAAAAATCCATGTTTCTCCTGCTAATAGTTACACAGCCTTATGAAGTCACGGTCCTTTAAATTTTTCCATAAACGCAGGTCTTCTTTTGGGACTATATTCCCCGGTGGAGGCATACATTCACTCCACGCTTTTTATTGAGCTTAAACACTAAAATTACATAACTTCTAAAAAAACCTGAATACACGTCTTGTTGGTGATGATGGATTACCTATCCCAAGAACGTTTACAGTATCAACAAGTTGATTTTAATAGCAGAATGAACTGAAACCAATGGAGGTCTGGAAGGTAGGAAAAACATTTTTAATTTACCGTTCCAGTAGTATGCTTTGGGAAATGATTGTCAGTAACATTATGTGTATGAAGATTGAATCTGTTAGGCTCAAACATGCAAAATGGGTGGTATGGTCCTTTAATTTCATTTCAATCCACTGTTTCACTGCAGATTGTCCCACTTCCTGTTGTTATTCCATAGAATATACATCCATACAGCGTGAAATACAACAACAGGTTAGCTCCATGACGGCCCGGCTAGTTCAGTCGGTAGATATGAGACTCTTAATCTCAGGGTCGTGGCTTCGAGCCTCACGTTGGGTGGCAGGAGTTTTGGGATTGCAGAGAGGGAGCTATTGGTTTCCAAGGCAACAATGACTCTAGCTATTGGTTTCAATATTCATGAGTAACTCAGAATTACCAAATTTAGACCACTGCACGTTCAAACTAAACAAAGTGGGATCCAACATGGACGCCTCCACGAAAGCTTGAATTTTGTTTGCGATGTTGGACCAAAAGAAGCTTAATTTTAACATTTATGAGCTATTATTCTTATCAAAACAACTTTTGTGTTGCCAGTGCTCTATGTTTAAACTGTTACTGTGTCTGTATGAGTGCTTTAAAGAAAGTACTTCTAAACGTTGATTTATAAATAGGGAAATTACTGTTTACGGTGAAAGCAGCCATACTGGACAATATTGAATGTTGTTCAAATTGTTCAGTTTGTTTCAGATTGTTCAAATAACCAGGAAAGTGTTGGTTGTAGCAATTAGTTTGTGAATTGTGTTTGATAAAGTAAAAAAAATAAAATAAAATAAAAAAAATACAAAAAAAAAAAAAAAAANAAAAAAAAAAAAAAAAAACAATAATCAGGAAAGTAACTTGTACTGTTTTTGAATTGCAATAGTTCAATAAAGTTAAATTATTGTTTTAATTTTTAAAAATCATTTTAAAGTTTAAAGGAAAGAATCAATGCTGATATAAGAACTGTTAGATTTAAATAATATTCATATTCTGAAATAATCTCATTATTTTCCTATTCTATTATTCTTTGTATTCCATTAATAGTGTGTAAATAAGTTCCCACAGTCATATTTGTAAATTCAGCGAAGTTAAAAAAAAAAAAAAAAATTAAAGTGTCTAATTAATCGAACTGGATCGAATCGAACTTCCTGATGCATCAAATCCCTAAATAATCGCCATGAGTCAAACATTTACACCTCTTTGTGGAAATATCAATTCAAATAATACGATGATGCCATAAACTGAACCAGCATACATAGAAATGAAACTATATGAAGCACTTTCAGGTCTGTGTGATCGCAAAGTCTCATTATTATAAGACTTTTTTTTTTTTTTTTTTTTTTTTTTTGTCCATACATCATGGTGAAAGAAAACATAAATCGGTGTTTTATGTTTAAAATGTACTTACCGGGAGTTGCTGCTACTTCTCAGCTGCTTTCATCCTCATCCAGTAGGAGAAAGTCCCGCTGCAGGTTCTCCCGGTAAAGGATGACGGTCTGATGGTCTGACGGTTCCGGTGGACTCGGTGATCCGGACAGACCGGACAGACCACAGCGGCTTCAGCGATCTTTACTCAGACGGATATTTTCTGTCTTTCCTTCATGCTGCTTTCCATGTTTTACCGGAGGATCCCGGACACACGACCTCTTCCTGCGCGGATTTCTCCTTGGGAGCTGTGATGCCTTCAGGTGCTGCTCGTATCTTCAATACTCAACACCGCTAGATTAGAGGTGGATGCTTGATGCATTTACACGTCTTCATAATCAGGATTTTAAACCAGCTCAATGCAGAATATTTTCACCAGTAGTTGAAAAAGAAATTATGTTTTTTTTCCCTACATATTTATTTGTCTATTACATTTTATTTGCTGTATATTTTGTCTTTCCACATTCTGTTTCAAATCCTCACATTTCAACATTTTGTTGGAGAAATACGAAATCTTCTATGTTTTTTTGGTCTATAATAAATTATATACTGAATCTAAAAAAAAATATGTGCATCAGCCCTAAAACAAACCCTATCAAATGTAAACTTCTATTGTAGGATATAAACTCCAACTGAGATCCCAAAAACTCTCAAATTCCTGGTAAAAATGACCTAACATGGCCCTGAGGATGGCTTTTAGTACAATAATAATGTTAGTGCAACAATTAAATAGATGAATGTGCATTTTTGTGGCTGTTGTTGTACTGTATAAAATGAGTGAGAGTTTATGCTGCAACAGTATAACAAAAATAACAAAATAAACAGATATTACATAATATTATGTAATATTAGAAATAGATTGCATGATCCAATCACTGCTTTCATGTGAAGATAAACTTGCAAGTCTGAATTCATTCAGAAAATGTGCTTAAGGTAAAATCTAGATAGGAGCCATGATATAAACCATACTGTTGGTATAGACATATAGGCTGCAACACAACCAATGAACATGAATACATGCATTTTTTTTTTTTTTTTTTNGGGCGCTGATTCTTATTTTCTTTGGCTGCTTCTTTGGGTTGTAGCTGGGATATCTGTCATGACTGTGATATTTCCTACAGCATGTGAAGGCAGCATCAGCTCTTGCTCTGCTTCTCATTGGCTCAGATGAAGAAAGCGGCTGCAGCCCTGGGTCCCCCTCCTCAGCCCATCCAGACTCAAAAGCCAAAGAGCAGCTCAGAGCAGGAACATTCAGTTAAACAACAAATAAGTGTTAAAATAAACACCAAAAAACATGTTTAAAGCCATTTGTGTGTATTTCTACACTATCATATCCTGCTTATCTCTTGCCCTTGGATTCCGTTCATTCTTCACAATAACTGCATTGTATTTTTTCTGCAATTGCATTTAATTTGATGGCGTGCTGTGCCTGTTTTGTGCATAACTTATGTATTTCATGATTCATCTGTGGAAAATACAGTTTAATAAGAAGGTACTGGGAGAGTGCATGCCTCCGCCAAGGCCAAGAAAAGGAAACTTAATCATATTTATGTCAAACATTTTATCAAGTTTTGACATTTCATGCCAACAAATCAAATTTTCATTGTCAAAACTCTGTTTATGATGTTTTTACATTGTTTTTCTTATGAAACGAGATTTTTGACGAAATTATCCAAATATTTTTCTACGTACAACCATATAATTATTAAGGTGTGTGTTTGTGTATCTGCAGTATTTTTGCTAAATCTCATTGAAATCGATCCATTAGCATTTTTTTTTTTTTTTTTNCTTTTTTTTTTTTTTTTTAGGCTGAATCCAGAATATGATCGAGATCACCTCTAAAATTTAAACACTTCTTCCTCTCCACGTTATCCCCAAATGCCATCCAAATCCTTCCATAACTTTTTGAGATATCCTGCTAGCAAAGACAAACAGAGAAACGACGGTGATCACGACCTCCTTGGCGGAGGTAAAAACGATTCTCCACAATATGACACAAGTTTGAGCCTTTACAGGAACATCTGGTGATATCTGGTTCCTTTTCTTCCCATGTCACCCAGGATTTTACTTACTCTAACACTTTTATGCAAATTAGTCTGCTAATTGCACTAAGTATCCACTAATGAAAGTACTGAATGACAAAGCTTAAATCCATTGATTGAATATATCTGCATTATTAGATTATGCGTAAGAATAAAGACCACTTTTTAATCTGTAACGTCGATGTACGTCTATAATTATGGTTATTGGCTGATGCAACAAATTTCATTTTATGTAGTTAGCTGATTAGTGTGGCAGTACAATGAAAAGCAGGAAAAAAACCTGACATTTTTAAGTGAGCAGCTCCCTTAAAGGTTAAAAACTTTCTCCTTAAAAAGGTATATGTTGTCTGAAAGGAAGCTTTATCATCAATCTGTTTTTCTTAGCTCCTGAAAAAAGACATCGGGACAGCGATGACACTGAAGTATACCTACACTATCTCTTTCACCATTATTGGCTTACAACACGGGAACCCTCCATTGTGGTTCACCGCAGCATTGTGAACTTGTGGAAAGTTGCTTGGAAACAGTAAACCCTACCTCCCACGATTCAAGGGCAACCCCCATAGTAACTGATAACACCAGAGGATAGCCACTGTTTACCTCCTTCCATGGAAACAGAACCCCTGCTGGCATCCTTTCACATGGAACACGGACACAATGAAACAGGACTCCAGCCCTTTTTGGTCAGTTCTACAGAGCGCTGCTTCTTTTGAAATAGAATTTTAATTATAGGAAACTCAAAGAGCCTCAGTATTTCACCGAAAATGGCTAAAAGTCATGAAGAATGCATGAAATAACCAGTGAACTAGCATTAATCTTTCCCTGTCTCCTTTCTAAAACTAATCTCCTGATGAGGGTCTTGCAGCTAATGAACTTTGCTCTGCTTCTTCTCTAGAGGTCAAAGGTTGCACAGCCAACTAGAACGGTCTACATTTTCTGAAGAAAATGTGACGTATGCTTGCTCCTTGCCTGGACTTCCTATATGCTGCTGTGTATGCGTGTTAGCGTGTGTGTGCACACCCAGGTGCATGTGTCTGCTAGGTTACAGTTTGTAAGTTTGAGAGACTTAAATGCCAAAAAGTGGTACAGAGAATCAAACTTCAAATATCTAACTATAAAGACAGAAATCTCTCTGTGGCACCATTATCTCTAGAAGTATGAAGTTGAAATTCAGCAGGTTTATTGGCTAATTATTACTGCTCAGGACCCAAGGACATGCAGTGTCGCATGTGAAGTTGTTTGGAGGAGCGGTTCTCAAATTGAGCTGTGCCGGTAAAAAGTAGTCCACGCAACAGGATACGCTCCAGGCGTGGCAGCATACACTCCAGTCCAGTGGCACGGTCTCAACCCGACCCTGTACAGCAAACAAAGCTAGCTAGGATGCAGAACTAAATTATGGCAGGCTGTGGCACACACCATAAACCAGGGCTGGATGATATGAAAAAATGTTTATCATGATATATTTTTTTATATTGATCGATATCAATATATATCACGATATAAATCATGGCAAAGATTCTGCTGCATTTCAAGTCACTTGAACTTGAGATTTATTTGAACATTTTCTTGATGCATGTTCTCAACGTAAACAATAGCCAGCAACTGTATGAATTGAAAAGCTGAAACTGCAGTGAAAAATCTTTCTTTTTCAGCAGTCTGTATCGCATCATATCTTTTCCAATAAAAATAGTTACAGCGCATGACGTCTTTGTGTCTTTTTGTTTATCGTATGGTGTGAAAGCAGAAGAAGCAGGCTGTAGGTAGTTTGTTGGCGTGGAGCGTCTCCGTCCCGGGGGACGGGTTTGAAGTCGCTGTAAGATGTCAGTGCTTCAGACGGTAAATAAGTTTGCTGTCCAGCCGTGCTTCATCAGCGCTGGTTTCCTTTCTCACTCATCATTTGATTTTTTTTTCCCTCTGGCGTTTCATCACTTTCTGTCATCTTTGTCTGACTTTCTCTCACATATCACCACACGGGTAACGCCGTGTTCACCGCCGTTTAGCAAGACGCTGCTTTGAGGAAGTGGGTGGACAGTTATTACGACACTGCCACCTGATTAGTTTGTTCCCGTTCTGACACGCTATTGGCTGTTTGACCCATTATTAACTTCCTGTATTCAAGCATTTTCTATCGATTTTATATTGATGTCCTCATTTTTATATTGAAGATTTTTTAATATCCCGATGCAACTTTATATCATTTATATTGTCCAATCCTACCATAAAGTCCGACCCGTTCTGAACACGCATGTTTTCAACGGGCACTGCACTAGTCGACTATAATAATAATAATAATACTAAAGAGTGAGAATGTGATTTACCTTTGGCAATCACAGGCAATTATAATAAAATTAAGTATGCAGCATTTTAGGATGTGTGCTTTAGCAAGCACACATAACTAGTTTAGATTCTCGCTGTGTGTTCAGATTCATTCTTTCCCACTGCTTCCTGTCTCCTCCATTATTCACGCTGCCTGCTTCATAACGCAACATACACTTACTTCACTTGACCTACATTTTGGAGTGTAGTGGGGTTTGTACCTGACCGCCCACGCATTCACCTGTGCACACACACACATAGACCCACACACACACAATATGCAGTCCACCAACACTAATGCATAGTAACAAAGCGGTAATAATACACTTGCGCAATCTTCCACTGCTCTTAGATCTCGATCCTTTAATGTTTGAAGGCAGCACAACGTATGGCCTTCATATGCACAGACACAGCAGGCATTTAAGGCTTAGTCATCATTAACAGTTTAGGAAGAAAAAGGGATTATTTTCACTGCCATGAGCCTCAGAGCTGCAGCAGGAATCAGCCGCTGTATAGCTGCAGCCAGCAACTGTTACCAATTCATTCATCTTACAAAGGCAGGCCAATCTCTGCACCAGCTAATTCACTAATTAGGCTAGCAGCTCAGCCCAGTGACCCGTCTGCTTACTGTCTACTCATTCATCAAAGGCAGAATTTGTCAGGCTTCACATAATATGTCACATAATATGCAGCCTAATGATTTCTTAAAACAAACTCCTGGGTGAGGTTGTTACCTCAGCCAGGAAGTGATGCTTTAAAATCAATCAATAAAGGTGTTTTTAGCATGATAGCTCAAAAAAGTAGCTTGTGGAGTTCTATGGCATTTTGCAGATAGGTGTGACTTGGGTAAAGACAGAGTTGAGTAGATCTGAGAGTAGATCCAGATCGGAATCCAGATCTGGAATTTTTTTTCCTCCCTTTTTCTTTAGCATTGGACAAGATAGAGCATATGTGAAGTTTTTTTTTTTTTTTTTTTTTTNTTTTTTTTTTTTTTTTTTTTGTTCAGTAACTCAGTCATCAATCTTAAAGGAAAAAGTAAGAGGCGTGTGTATCGTGAACTATCAACATGTGCAATTTCTCCCAGATACAGATGTCGATCCACATCTGGCAGATCAAAAGAGAGGCATCACATTTCTGATGTCGCTGTACAAAATAATTGTGAAACGTGTAACTACCAGTATGGAGATAAGAAGATGCTGATTAAGTTAAGTATAAACAGTTTGGTCATGTTATCAACAGATATAGATCCCTGTGAGTGTTTTCTATTTTTAGTTTTACTGAAATATTGATGCTAAAAAGACAGATGTGTTACAATGATCCAAATGATGTAAACTCATTTAATTTTTAGACCATGCTCTATTTCTGTAAGCATAAAAATCGCCATATTTATTAATAAGAATATAATATAGTGCTGCAAGCTATATGAATGACAAAAAATACATTTTGAGAAGTTTTAAATATCTTCAGATTACAATAAACTGATTTGATATTCAATGCAGTGGCGGCACAATATTACAAGTAGATGTTGGAAAAACTTAAAATCTAAAATTAGCCAATAATATTATGGAGTGTCATCTAAACTAGGGTCTTTTTTTTTAATTAATATTAGGAATTCAGAGGTAAGAGGATAATTGCACATAAAGGCACATCATTTATCAGTCCATTCAATCATGCATAATCTATTTGGCTAATATTTTCCTTAGTTAATAATAGAAAACATACTTCAAAATCAGTTTATTATATTAAATCAAATAAAATACAGCAACTATAAGGATGAAGGACTGGTTACAACGTTACCAAAACAACTAAACGGTCAATACATTACAAAGCTGGACATAAAACAGCAGAGAAAATAAAATATGATTACTACCACACCACGTGACAGAAGCACATGAAAATCCCCTGGCGTTACTGCACTTGATTGACAGGCGCTGAACCAATCAAACGAGGAAACAGTTCTGCTTTGACCAATCAGAACACAGAGGAGGCGGGGTTAGCTGAACTGGCGAAAGCTGTGCCATGTATGGTGTCGGATAGGACAGAAGAATAGAAAGTTTAACTGTCCATGAAAGTCGCAGAATGAATGAATACTCCAACTTTGACAACCAGGAGCATATCTTGAAATTAGGAGAGACGTTTGAGAAAAGCCCTAAGAGCGCATATCACACGGTGCGATGTAAGTGCAAATTTTGAATCACCACGTATGGCTTTAACGATAGCTAACTTTAGCATGCTGTTTAGCTTGTTAGCTAAAACGCCGAAGGGAGTAAATAGCCACGTTGTCGCCTCGTCGGTTCGCCTTGTAGCTACTGTTAGCATGTTTTAGTAGGGCTTCTTTTTGTTTCCGGTATTCGTAAGTTTTCTAACTCACATCTAAATGTAAATTGATGCTCCAGCTGTCAAAAGGTTAGCCGGCGTTAGCTGTGCTTTGGTATGGACAATACCGCCATCTGCTGGGTGATGTTGAGTACTACGCACTGGCACAAAGTGGTATTTTCTGTAACTTCTTACTACATTTTCTTGTCTTTTTTAAATTTATTTATTTATTTATTTTTTGGACACAGATGACTTCAAACCAGCGTCAGTTGACACAGCGTGTGAAGGAGAACTTGAAGTGGGCAAAGGAGAGCAAGTTACTATTACTTTACCCAATTTAGAGGTTTGTGTTTGATTCATCAACATTTGACCCCATGAGAAAAATACATACGTTTTTAATTTTCATGAATAGGTGATAAGATTAATTTTGGTTTCTTCTTGTTTCCTGGTTTTTAGGGTTCAAGTGCCCCAGCAACTGTCTTCAAGGGATCCAAGAGGCCTTACATGAAAGAATGCATCCTCATTGTGAACCATGACACAGGAGAGTACAGACTGGAGAAACTCAACAGCAACATCGCTGTGAAAAAGACCAGGTTAGTCAGAGATAAGCAGCTTATTTCTTAAAGGACCATACCAGTGATTTTGCATGTTTTAATCCAGTAAATACTAACTGACAACCATTTTACAAAACATTCATAAAATCATATTTTACACGTAAAATATGTTTTGCAAGTTAAAGGAGCATATCAGCCATTTTGCATGTTTGAGCCTGATAATTCAGCTTTCATATATTTTACATTACTGACAACACCATTTCCCAAAGGATAAAACCATATTTCAGTTTTCCTGATATTTTGCAAAATCTCTTAATCTTTCAAAATAAAATATTCAAGTGATACACCCACCTTAAAAAAAAGGAGATGCAGGGTGGGGAAACGGACAAAAAACAAAAGAACAAACAAAAAACAATGAGACAGGGTGGTACACCCACCCTAAAATTTAATGCTTCACCTGCTGTATACATCCAACTGTAGAAGGGATGGTCATTATTAATTTCTTGGTAAAAATTGTCTTCTCCTGGGTCTGTATTTCCTGGCGGAGGCATACATTTTTTCCATGCAGCTCTGTGTTGGACTGGTTAAATAAAGTTACTTTAACAAAACATTTTTATAGACATCATATTTGCTGTGAATATTCTGTGGTCATGCATCAGTCTCTGTTTATATAAACTCATAAATAAATATCTTCCATTTCAAGTTTCTACAAGTTTATTTTTATGGCATATGGGAATGAACTGCAATCTGGAAGGTAGGAAAAATAACTGTAATGTTTNCCCCCCCCCCCCCCCCAGTAGCATGTTTTGGGAAATGGTTGTCAGTAACGTAACATGTATGCAGGGTAGCGTTTATTGGGCTCAAACTTACAAAACCACCAGTATGGTTCTTTAAAACTTGTGTTTTTGCTGTTTTCTTATTAGCCCCAGTTCATCATTCACCAGGTTTTCCATCAGCTGTGACTCTAAAGTAATTTAGTTTGTAATTCTGCATTTGGCAGAGCTGAGGGCAGCAGCAAGATCCATTCTCGCTTGGAGCAACAGACCAGTCGCCTGAGTCAGCAGATGAAGAGCAGCAGCAGTAACAGCAGCAAGGCCTCAGCGGGTTCCAAGAGTTCTCCTCCCAAAGAAAAGACGTCCCCCGCCTCACCCATGGACGACATAGAGAAAGGNTTCCAAGAGTTCTCCTCCCAAAGAAAAGACGTCCCCCGCCTCACCCATGGACGACATAGAGAAAGGTAATACGCAGCCAGCCACCATTTCTTCATCTTTGGATTTTGCAGCATTGATGTCTCATTTTTCTTTTAGCAGTTTGCACACTTTGGATGAAAACGCAGTTCAGGCCGGAATGTTTTTTGGGTTTTGTTTTGTCATATCATATGTCAGCACCGCTGTATTTATCACGTCAAGTTTATTTGTTCAGTCTGTAGAATATATCACGAAGAATGTCTCAAAGGGCTTCATATTGACGGTTTCTGACCCAGCCCAAGCTCTGTAAGAAGACGAGGAAAAACTCCTTAAAAAAAATATATTACATGAGGAGAAAATGGAAGAAACCTCGGGGAGAGGCTTTTTAAAGAGAGATTCCCTCTCCTCAAACGGCCAAAGTACAAAGACATAAAAACAATGAAACAGTGAAACATATATGTATATAAGTCTCAATGGGCTTCACAATCCAAAACCAACACATGGCAGGAGCAGCGCATAACATGTATAATGATAACGATGGGTAAACACCATGAAATGGGTTAAAACAAAGTACAGTCATACTTTATAGTGGAAAGAGTCCACTTACTCAACAGGTTAAAACACAATGTAAAAAGATATGTATTTAATTTAGATTTAAAAGCGTCAAGTGAGTTTGATCATCTTATCTCAACAGGCAAAACAGAACTGATAATAAGCTGGTATTTTGGGATCGTAGAGCTCGAATGCTTCATAAGGCTGCAGCAGTGTAGCTAAGTAAAATCTTGTAATCTTGTAAATCTTTTAAAATCTTGTAATAAAAGCATCTTAAAATCACATCGCGAATAAACAGGAAGCCAGAGAAGTGACAATAATACAGAGAGGTAATGCTGTCAAATTTTCTCATTTTTGTTAAAACTCTAGCAGCTGCATTATGAACCATCTGAAGCTTTTTAAGGCTACACTTAGGTAGGCCAGAAAATAAAACATTACAATAATCCAACCTAGATGACACAAAGGCATGGATTAAGGTCTCAGCATCAGCCTTGGAAAGACAGGATCTAATTTTTGTGATGTTACGGAAACAAACAAGAAGAAAAACATGAAACAACCAAATATACAGTAAGAAACAGAATAAAATAGCTCATGGGGAAAAAGGAGAAAAAAAAAGGAGCTGCAGGCGTGGAAACGGACAAAATTACAAAGACATGAGGTCTGTACCACAAAGCACGTTCATCAGATCCAGGGTTTCTTTGCCTTGGCTGCTCCACAAAGCCTAAAACTCCAGTCAGAGATAATGGGTACCATGACGGTGGTTATCAACCGTCTTTGTCAACCCAGGCTTTCCTCATCAAGCTCTGTGCGTGTTCCCATAAAGGGGGCGTGCCGCACAAAATGAACCAATCAGAGCTGTTTATTTCAGTCAGGAGGAGCAAAGTTATCATGCAGCGTTATGAAGATTTCAAACACATCATAACTGCTAAAAGTAACACCGTTGCTGCAAATAAGGCTAGGGAGGAATGCTGGCAGGAAGTTGCTGATAGTTTATGCATAACTTTTATGTAATTTATCACTCAATGCATCTCAGTGACCATCATTTATTTCTAACGTGATGCTGCACATTCTACAGCTCTGACACTTTAAACCTGATGCAGCAGATTTAAATATAANGACCATCATTTATTTCTAACGTGATGCTGCACATTCTACAGCTCTGACACTTTAAACCTGATGCAGCAGATTTAAATATAAGAACTGTATGTAGGTCTGACGCTGTCCATGTAGGATACATAACAATCACTAGTTTTTGACCAAATCAAAGTGAAATTAATTTTATCAGTTTGTCACAAATCAAATTTTTAATCGGCGTTCTATTGGTGCTGTACACTGTATACTATTTATGTAAATTGATAAACTGATTCATGATATAGTATACTATTAATGTAAACGTCGTACTGATTCATAATATAGTGAGCTATTAATGTATGTTACCTGCGATTTTATAGAAGGCTTCTTTTATAGCGAGTGTGGGCAAATGGCCAGCAAATATATATACAGTATGTATATATATATATATATATATATATATATAATTTCACTTTGATTTGGTCAAAAACTATTGATTGTAATGCATACAGTTTGCGCTACTTTAACTCATGGCTCCATTCGGTAGCATTCCTAACGCACGGCTCAACAAGTTTGCAAAGAGTGACGCAAAATAGTCGATTTCAAGCCGAAACTCTAAACAAAACCTGGTCTGACCAGGTTATGTCTTCAGCATGAGTTGCCATGGTGATCCAGCCAGGTTAAAAGAGAGCCACCTTCGTGGTACTGAAAACCCNTCAGCATGAGTTGCCATGGTGATCCAGCCAGGTTAAAAGAGAGCCACCTTCGTGGTACTGAAAACCCTGGATTTAGACTCAACATACCTCACTGACACACACTAATCTGGCTTCGTGGTATAGCCCTCTGGAAAACAATGAAACATTACAGGATGATATAAACAGCAAATAAGCAACGATCCAGAAAGATGTAATCAATATGAAATTATAGTCACGGCGCTTTGTGTTCTTCTACTCATCACCAAACGTTGCTTGTTTCCAGCAAGAGAGTGCCGGACATTTCCCTCCCCACATATTTATAGTCTGACCTCTGACCTCCTGATACAGCTGTTATCAAGTATTGGATAATAATGAGCATTGTCACGTGTGTGTTTGTCCTGGAACGGGGCGAATCACCGTTTCTTTCTTGTGTCTCGCCTCCGCGTTCCTGCTCATCAGAGTTGATGGCAGAGGCACAGGTCATGGAGCAGCTGAGCAGTGGCGACAGCTCCTCTGACTCCAACAGCTCCTCCTCCTCCTCCTCCTCCTCCTCCAGCAGCGGCGACTCCTCCAGCAGCAGCGACTCGGAGGACGAGCGGGTTTGCGCGCCGCCGTCAGCTCCAGCCAGCCAGAGCATGCCCGTCCTCACCACCAGCAGCACCTCGCTCTCCCACAGCTGCTCCGAAGAGAGTCGAGCAGGATTCCACACGCTCAGTGAGTCAGTGTTAGAAAAGATGCCACACACACACAGATTCATAAAATGTAGCACATGACTTAACATGCAAATATCAACACGCTTCAACATGTTTCCTCATTCATAAACGCCTGCTACTGCATCTTTTACTGTTTCCCTTGAAAGAGGCGTTGCTACAGTATTTCCTTATTTATATGTCAGGGACATCATGTAAAAATTAAAGGACCATACTGTGCTGCACGTTTAAGCCCAATAGATGCAACCCACATACATGTTACGTTACTGACAGCCATTTCCCAAAACATACAACTGTATTTTTGGTTTTCCTGTTTTTTTTTTTTTTTTTTTTGTTTTATTTGTAAATCCCCTAATCTTTCTAAATCAAATGTTCAGGTGATACACACACTCAATGTCTCACCTTCTCATAACTTCTAAAGTCGTCTTGTCCTGGGACTATGTTTCCTGGCGGAGAAATACATCGTTTTCCATGCAGCTCCGTGTTGAATCAGTTAAATAAAGTTACTTTGATTAAAAAACAAAACCTAATAGATGTGTAGTTTGCTGTGATGGATTATTTATTTCAGGCATGTTTCATGTCTCTTCAAGTTGATTTTTATAGCGTGCTAGAATGAACTGAAACCAATGACAGTCTGGAAGGTAGGAAAAATTATTTTAAATTTGACAGCTAAAGTATATTTTGGGAAATGGTTGTCAGTAACGTAACGTGTATATGGATTGTGTTTATTGGGCTCTTACATGTACGATCGGTGGTATGGTCCTTTAAAAGGTGTTTAATTCTGATGGTAACTTTCAGCAGAATGAACTCTGGGCGACGCTTTAAACTGTATTTGCTTCACGTCAGTGATCAATAATACATTTGACTGATAAACTCACTCAGCTGATCAGTTTATTTAAATGGTGAGTTTTGATTTGATCTCACATAACGTCTCCTGGCACTCAGCATTCTCATCTGCTCCGCTGTGTGCGTCTGTCCCTCTCACACACACACACACACACACACACACACACACACACACACACACACACACACACACACNACACACACAACCCCCCTGCACACAGCGATCACACACTGGAGGTTAACATGCAAGTTTACCTGTTATTTTAGTGTCAGTCTTTTAAATTGTGGACGTCTGAAGCAGAAGTTTTGTTTTTGTTTTTGTTTTTTTTTTTTTGCTGATTTAACATGTCAGTGTGGTAACAGCAGGATAAATCGTGACTCATAAATATGAAGCAGCTCACTAACACGCTGGTCTTCATCAGCTTTTACACACCTGTCAGTAACATGACAACAATACGCTGATTAATGCAAGAGAAGCTTTATGAATGAGCTTCAGTTATCACACCACTTGTTTAAAGGACCATACCACCCATTTTTCATGTTTGAGCCTTGTATATTCAATTTTCATACATGTAACGTTACTGACAATCATTTCCCAAAGCATACTACTGGAACGGTGAATTAAAAATGTTTTTCCTACCTTCCAGACCTCCATTGGTTTCAGTTCATTCTGCTATTAAAATCAACTTGTTGATACTGTAAACGTTCTTGGGATAGGTAATCCATCATCACCAACAAGACGTGTATTCAGGTTTTTTTAGAAGTTATGTAATTTTAGTGTTTAAGCTCAATAAAAAGCGTGGAGTGAATGTATGCCTCCACCGGGGAATATAGTCCCAAAAGAAGACCTGCGTTTATGGAAAAATTTAAAGGACCGTGACTTCATAAGGCTGTGTAACTATTAGCAGGAGAAACATGGATTTTTAAGGTGGGTGTATCACTTGAATATTTGATTTAGAAAGATTAAGAGATTTAGCAAAATATCAGGAAAGCTGAAATACAGTTTTATCCTTTGGGAAATGATTGTCAGTAACATAACATGTATAAAAATTGAATATATTAGACTCAAACATGCAAAATGGTCCTTTGGTCCTATGGTCCTTTAACATGACAATCTGGAGTTAGCTTGATGGTTTTTTTTTTGGTTTTTTTTCGCTGAACCGTAAAAGACAAAATAAGAGAATAAGTAAAAAGACTTCATCCAGAATTGGTCTGACTGTTCATTCCACCTTTTCTCTTGCAGAAAGTGACCTCCAGCTCAGTGAATCAGGCAGCGAAAGCGACTGACGACTGCAGATACATCCACACCTGCCGTTATCCCGCTTCCTTATGGGAAGCGGGATAATGGCGGGTGTGCACGCCCACAAGGTTTGGGGTCAGGTTTGCCTTTACCCGGCAAGAATAATTTTTGCGCTTCTACCCCCAACAAACTTCAAATTTAATTTCATTGGTATTTTGTTGCTTCATTGCGAACAATTGAAGCGAAGCACGTTGAAGCGACACTCAGTTGAAAGAAACCTGATTTAGTTGTAAGAGAAGCAATAATGAGAAACGAGCCATAATATTTCGTCTGGCAGGATGCTTTTTTTGAGAAGCGGAACGAGGAGGTTTTCACGGAGAAGGAACGGGTGATTCTACCTGCCAGTCGATCATGGAAAAGCACTTACGGGGAAAATCATATCTCAGAGTTTTCTGCTGTTGGGGTCGTGCCTTAGCTCAGACTTTGGGTAACAGCTCAGTAAGTTTTGGATGCAAGTTAAAAAACGGCGTCTCAGCTGGATTAATTTATGCAATTTGATGTCGTAAATGTCATCACAGACATGAAATATTTTTAGAAATGGGCGTGTCGATATGACCAGCATGAGAATTCTGTTAATTTTAAAGCATTTTTCTTTGTGAGATACTGTGACAAATGGAGGAAAGGCAGCGTTTGAGTTAAAGTTGATACATTTATCAAACAGGACTTTGCCTGTTGGCTGATGTTTCAGCAGACGGCGAGTCTGATTCTGGCAAAGCAGCACTAAAAGTCATTTGATGTCCGAGTCTTTGTTGCTTTGTAGCTTTAAACCTGCGATACTTGAATCTAATTATTTATATTTCACAATGTAGTCTTGACCAGTGGAAAACTGCGTAATACATATTATATATTTTCAATGGGAAAGCCAAGAACTGTGATCGCAAGTTAGTACGAACGATAGAAAATATCAAACCAGCTGCTTTGATGCTGCACCTCAGAGTCCTAAACTTTTCATGTGCCTTTATTTGCCTTGGCTAGTTATTTTTTTTTATTCATTTTTTTGTTTGTGAAAGCTGCATTTCTGGCTGCTGCGCTTTGTGTTTCTCAGGCTTTTGGAATATTACAAACTGGGATAGAGGATGTCATTGAATAATTACAATTCTGTCTTAAGGAGATTGGTAGATTCAGATCATGAAGTATAATATATGTGAAATTTCTTGACCAGAAAAATAAAGATTTTAACTGTTTGATTTTTTTTTTTTCATTATTATAGAACTCTGTTGATGAAGTGATTTTCAATTCATCGCTATTAATAATTGTATCAGTCGGGAATATTTCATTCACTGTCATGATGTTTTTGCAGACGTCATACAGCCACTTCACGTTCAGATGTGTGATCATAACACCTTTACATCCTGGTAGTTTAGTTGGGGGACAGTTTCAGAATATCTCGATATTAGAAAAAACATGAGCTGTTTAATTCTTTGTGGTATTTATCAAGTCTTCCCTCAGATCAGAAAGCTGCAGCAGCCTTCAGCTTTTCAGCATCGATGGCGGTCCTTTAGTTGGTTTAGCAGGGTGCTGTTCTGAAGATATTTTCAGACTGGTGAGATGATCTGAAATATTCGGAGCCCCTCAGTGTATCCTGTTGCACCAACACATGCGGTGTTATTTAAAAGGACCGTACCAGCAATTATGCATTTTTGAGCCCGATATATACAACCTGCATATATGTTGTATGAAAACTGAGTCAGGTCAGCTGGATTTAAGTTTTTAATTCTGAAACGTTTCACCGTTCATCCCAACGTCTTCATCAGTCAGAAAGGATGTTAACAGTAACTACAGTAACTATGGTGTCAAATCACAACTAACCTTCACTTCAAATAAATCAAATTTTTTGAATAATGCATGGAGTAAAAAGCATTATTCAAATTTCACACAATGAGTTAATTTCAAATAATAATTTTAAACTTCTAATTTTCAGTGGTCCCCTGGTTGGTTGTAGGACCTGTCCCCACATTTCTTTGGAAGGGAAGACAGCAGGGCACTACAGGTGGTTTATGTTTGTTTACCACTATATTTTTACGGTTTTATGGTTAGTTGTGATTAGACACCATAGTTACTGTAGTTACTGGAGGTTTAACATCATTTCTGACTGATGAAGCCGTTTGGATGAAACGTTTCAGAATTAAAAACTTGAATCCAGTTGACCTGACTCAGTTTTTATACGATATATCTACCCACCTGGATGACTGAGAATCTTCATCAAAAACCTGCATATACGTTACATTACTGACAAAAAATTTCCAACCTTATTTTAGTTTTCTTGTTATTTCTCCAAATCCCCTAATCTTTCAAAATCAAATGTTCAGGTAATACACACACCTTAAAAGTTAGCGTTTTGCCTTCTAACACTTGTGTACAATTGTAGAAGGCACAGTCATTTTAATTGCGCTGTAAAAATCATCTTCTCCTGGGACTATATTTCCTGGCGTAGAAATACATTGTCTTCTTTGCAGCTGTGGATCAGTTGAATAAAGTTACTTAAGCAAAAAAAACCCTAAAAGACATGTTTGCTGTGATGGATTATCTCGAGCACATTTAAGTCTCTGCAAGTTCATTTTTATAGCGTGCTGGAATGAACTGAAACCAATAGCAGTCTGGAAGGTAGGAAAAACAATCTAAAATTTACCATAACGTAGTATATGTTGGGAAATGGGTGTTGGCCTGTTTCCCCACCTGTGGCTGCTGCTCTACACCTGCCCAGGAGAAGGATTTCTCTCTGAACTCTCTCATGAGGTTTTCTTCTATTTTCCCTCATATGTTAATTTTTTTTTTTTTTTTTTNTTTTTTTTTTTTTTTTTTAAAAGAGTATTTCCTCGTCTGCTTCGAGAGCTCAGGCTGGTCAGGAGCCGTTGACGTGTCTGTAAAGCCCTGTCAAAGAAAGTCTTCTTGACTTTCTCACAGAAAGAGCCATGCTGTTACTTCTAATAGCAAATACATCAACACGCTGCTGAGCACATGCAGCGTCTCAGTCTACGGCCACAATTTATCCTAACCAGAGGAGAAAATCCCATAAAACCAATCACGTGATCAGACCAGGTGGGTGCCAGCCTGGACACACCTGACAGTTTTAATACAGTTTTATCAGTTTGACCTGTTGACAGACTACCAACAGGTCAAACCGCAGCGTCATACAGCGATAAGAGATCATGTAAAGATGCCTGTTCGTCTTTATTTCACAGGCCTTTGGGATATTGAACATGATATTGGTTCTTTACAGGTAAACTTGATCAAATGAAAGGCTGCATTGTACAGGCCTGGTTCAGGTGTGCTTTTTACATAATTGTCATAATCCTGTTTTTTTTTTTTTTTTTTTTTTTGTCTCTGTTGAGAACATTTCATGAGCTGCATGCATTTTTAATTTTTTAAATTTTTTATTTTCACAGCCTACAGAATTAACATTTTCCTATATGATAAAAGTCAATCCAGGGGAAAAAAAAGAAAGGAAAAAAAAACTCAATCCAGCGGGAATTTGTCACAGAATGCATTCAGCGCGCAGACGCACAAATAATAAAAGCAAAGCAACTTTATGTACAGTGGCACCATTTAAACAAAGTGCTTTACACCAAAATGCATGAAAACAACATTTAAAAGACAACAAGAACAAAATAAAGCAACATTTAAAAAAAAAAGAAAAGATGTGTAAAAACAAATAGAATATAGTGCAGTTACAGTGTAGAATTAATGGGCCCCAGATTGAATTTCAGTGCAGATATTTAGTTTGGTTTCATGAAAAGCAAACTTTTAAAACAGTTTACAGTCAGAGCAGGTCTGAGGTCTTCTGGAAGTTTGTTCCAGAGTTTTTGGAGCAGAAAAACTAAAGGCTGCCTTGCTGTGATTCATTCTGACTCAGAGGTCTGGAGGCTTCTTATGACATAATCATGTCAGAGACTGTATATTTTGGCCCTGAGCCATGCAGAGCTTTATAAAGCAGGCAGAGAATTTTAAAAACAATCCTGTGACATATGATGTGTTCTTTCTTAGTTTCAGTCAGAACTCCAACTGCAGCTTTTTTTTTTTTTTTTAAACAGGCCTGTAAAGACGCCATTACAGTAATCCAGCCTGCCAAACAAAAATGCACGCAAAAGCTTTTCTAGGTCTAAAATAACACAAACAGGAAGCGGCATCAGAATAAAATAGAATAAAATTAAATTTTTAACAAATAAAAATAGTTATAGCTCAAGTCTTGTGTCTTGTAGCTTTGGCCTGAGTGATGAGGGTGTGCGGGGTCAGAGGTCAAGAGTGATTTACTCAGTCCATTTCCACTCTGGAGGTGTTCAGCTCCTGCAGGGATAACAGGACAATGCAGATTATCTTTTCCTGACAGTCCTTTGGATTCTGTTCTTTCCTGTGTGAAAACACATGGAAGAGCAAAAGCGTATGGCACGAATCATGTTCATCAAAGGTTTGGATGGTTGTTTTTAACTGAATATGTTAATTCTAATCTTTATCTTGGTATATTCAAAGAACCTTATTGTGTCAGGATTTGGGAAATTTTTATTTGCCAATATTGTCTATAACATAGTGAAGGAGGGGTGTGTGTGTGTGTGCATGTGCATGTGTGTGTGTGCGTGCATGTGTATGCGTTCAACCTCTGAAACATGGAAAACTGACTGAAAGCCATTTTATCCTGGGACTATATTACTTGCCGGATAAATACATCATGCAGGTCCATGTTGGATCAGTTAAAGTTACTTTGACAAGAAAAAAAAAACAAAACATCTTGTTCGCTGTAATGGATTAAGTATCTCAAACGTGCCACGTTTCAAGCCTCTACAAGTTGATTTTTTTTTTATAGTGTACTGGAATGAAACCAATGGCATTCTGGAAGGTAGGAAAAACAATTCTAAAATTTACCACTAAAGTAGCATGTTTTGGGAAATGGTTGTCAGTAATGTAACATGTATGTGGATTATATATATTGGGCTCAAACATTTACGATCGCCAGTATGGTCCTTTAATCAGCTGATATACATTCTACAAGCAGCTGTGGATGACGTTATTGACTGAGCCCATTAATTTCGTACAGACTCCATCACTCCTCCACCCAAACAGGGCCTGTTTTCCCACCTGTGGCTCCTGCTCCACACCTGCCCAACCCAGGAGGAGGAGGATTTCTCTCTGAACTGCCTCATGAGGTTTTCTTCTATTTTTCCTCATATGTTAAGATTTTTTTTTTTTAAGTCCCTAACATTTGGGAGCCCCACGCTGGTCAAACTGAATACTGAATACACATATTATTAACAGCAGTTGCTGTGTAATAAATCGTGTGTTATATTTGACACAAATGCACTGTAAAACCTAACAGCTAATCTTACTAAATGAAATAAATTAATATAACTTAATTCTAAAAG
>VXCM01006895.1:0-24587 GCA_014773175.1 Lucifuga dentata | reverse complement strand
CCAAAAAGTGACAAAAAACAAAACAGGAGACAAACTAAAACGCACAACACGGGAGAGCTAAGAGCCACTGCACACTCGCGCGCCGCCATCTTGGACATCATGTGATAACTTCATGTGCCGCCGATAACTTCACGCGCCGCCATCTTGGACATCATGTGTTAGCTTGTAGCTGAAGATTTCAGACAACAGGAAATAATTCATCAGACGCTGAGCTGCTATTTTCAGACGTGATATTTATCGTTAATATTGAGACATGACAGTTTCTTTTCATGTATAAAATTGTAACGGTATTATCATGTATGATATGATATGGCACAGCCCGACCATAAAATAGTGAAAAAAAAATCTGTTTGCTTCTTTTTTGTTGTCTCTGCATTGCTACTAGCTTACACTCTGAGCCTGAAGACAGAGAGATTGTACATTCTGAGTGTGTGTGTGTGTGTGTGTGTGTGTGTACTCAGGCAGTGAGTACTCTTTTGTCANTCTGAGTGTGTGTGTGTGTGTGTGTGTGTGTGTACTCAGGCAGTGAGTACTCTTTTGTCAATCGATCAGACCGTCACAGGAAGGAGCGGTGGCGTATTGAAGCTCAGTCTTTTGTGAGCTGAACAGCAGCAGGTTCGGGTGGAAATGAAAAGGAGCATCTGTGTGTGTGTGTGTGTGTGTGTGTGTGTGTGTGTAATGGCTATTGAACAGGCTCCAAACGAGAGGTAATCAAAGGCGTAATTACAGACTTCTCCGTGCTGCTCTAAAGTTGGCCATTGTGCCCTGAGCTCTGCGTCTAATGACACAGGTAAAGGATCAACCTGAGCTCCGAGTGAAAAGCGTCGAGGCGAGGATGCAATTATACGCCAATTCCAAAGCGATGTTTACAATTTAGCCTCATGACGAGGGCACGATAAATGCAGAAAAAGGCAATAAATGAGAGCTGACGCGTGGTGTAAGAAAGCAGAACATTTACTTATTTATGTAGCAGCATTCAGTTCAAAGTGCTCTACATGAACTAAAAGACATACATGTTACCGTGCTTTCTACATTCGGGCGTAAGCGTTAGCAGGAAAAAGGCAGATTTTAAGGTGCGTGCATCACCTGAACATTGGATTTTGAAAGATTAGGGGATTTGGCGAAATAACACAAAAACTAAAATGCAATTTTGTATGGTGTAAAATGGTTCTAAGTAATGTAACATGTATGTGAATAGTGCTTATTGGCCTTAAATATACAAAAATCACCGGCATGGTCCTTTAAACCTCTCACATTCCTCCTCGCCCAGTAGGAAATTATATTACCTCCAAACTTTCCTGCCTTCTCCACTTTATAACTTACACAATGCAGCTTCACACACACACACACACACACACACACACACACACACCTTGTTTGGAGGCCGCTCAGGTGTTTTAATTTCTCATGCATTCATAATTTTCCCTGCAGCAAAAAGTTGATTGCTGTTAAAGTGTCACCGGAAATGATTGACAGCTGCTTCGCCGCTGACATTTCCACGGAGGACACGGCGTCACGAGCGCCGCTCACGTTGGGAATCTGATTTGAGACGGAAATCAGGAATCTCCTGGTGAGAGACGGAGACATTCTTCCAGTGTGCAATTCTGCAAAACTATAAAAACATTTCCTCATGTAAAGCTCCGTTATTAGTCATGGATGATGTAGCCTTAAAGGAGCATACCGCTCATTTTACCCATTTGAGCCCAATAAATACAACCTGCGTACATTTTATTTACTGCCAACCATGTTCCAAAACATACTAACATACTACTGAAGCAGTGAATTCAACGTGATTTGATGCAGTTAAATTCTGGAAAATGTTTGTTTGGTGCTGTTTCACTTTTAAAATACAAAATGAGTCCAAATCTAAACCTGAAGGTGCCAGAGTCACAGCCGCCATGTTGTTTTCAATACAAGTTTGGTCTTCTACGCTTTCCGTAGTCACGCTACATCACACAGAACTTACACTACTAGTGTTACTTATGCTACTAGTTATTTATGCTACTAGTGTTACTTGTGCTACTAGTTATTTACGCTACTAGTGTTACTTGTGCTACTAGCGTTACTTATGCTACTAGTTACTTTTGGTACTAGCATTACTTATGCTACTAGCATTATCTATGATGCTAGTGTTACTTATGCTACTAGTTACTTATGCTACTAGTGTTACTTATGCTACTAGCATTACTTATGCTACTAGTTACTTATTCTACTAGAGTTACTTATGCTACTAGCATTACTTATGCTACTAGTTACTTTTGCTACTAGTTACTTATTCTACTAGAGTTACTTATGCGGCTAGCTACTTATGCTACTAATGTTACTTATGCTACTAATGTTACTTATGCCACTTATGTTACTTATGCTACTTGGCGTTAGTTATGCTACTAGTTACAGATGCTACTAGTGTTAGTTATGCTACTAGTGTTACTTATGTTACTAGCATTACCTATGCTACTAGCGTTACTTATGCTACTAGTGTTACTTATGCTACTACTGACATTACTTACACTACTAGTGCTCAATTAAAAATTATACTATTTAAAAGGTATTTTATTTTATGAATCAATATCAGAACTGTTTCATTTGAATCGCAGTTAAAAAAAAAAAAATCACTTTTTTCCCCCACCCCGCCCCATCCTCCCCAGACTGTCTGAATAATCCTTTCCACACAGGAAAAGTTAGCATGTTAGCATCAGGCAACAAGAGAAAGGCAGAGAAGTCTTAACGTGTAGAAAGCGTGTTGGAGCGGCCGCGGGGCTGATCTGTTGGCGTGAGAGAGAAGAGCTCTGCTAATCTGAAATGAGAGGAAATCCACACGATCCACAGAGCGAAAACACGCTGCCTCCATCCTGTCACTGACAGCATAAAATAAATAAATCAATAAATAATAGCTGCTAAGTCAAAAACAGGTTAAAAAAAAAGAACTTACATACTTTCAATTTTTTAATAAGGCAAAAATTTATGTTTCATTAGAATTGTTTTTCCTACCTTCCAGACTGTCACTGATTTCAGTTCATTCCCTATGTATAAAACTCAATTTGTAGAAACTTGAAAAGTGCTGAGATAAATAATCATCACAGCAAGCATGACGGCTCTTCAGTTTTATAAGGAACTTAATTTAACCGATGCAACACAGAGCTGCAGGGAAGAAAATGTATGCCTCCACCAGGAGATATAGTCCCAGGAGAAAATTACTTTTATCAAGAAATTAAAACAATCATACCTTTTAACTTCGTGCATAAGTGTTATCAGGTGAAACACTGAATTCTAAGGTGGATCAATAACTCAGACATTTGATTTTGAAAGACTGAAAAATTAAAACTACGATCCTGTGTTTTAAAAAATGGTTACCTGTGATGTAATGTGTATGTGGGCAGTATTTATTGGGCTCAGACATGCAAAACCCCCGGTATGTTCCTTTAAATGGCACCTTCAATTGTAATATTAAAAATTCACCATGATTAATTTGATCATATAAAATATATCATGTATGATATGACAACCCTCTCTTACAGCATCTTTGATCCTGTAACTCTGTTTTGAATTCCAGCTGACAACATGAGTTTTATTTTTTTTATTAATTTATAATATATATATTAATATTAATAAATATATATAATTTTAGCTTTTCATCTATTTTATTTTTCTTTTCCAGGTTGAAGGAGCTTCCAGAGAAACAGGAAGCAGACCCATGGATCAGTGTGAAGGTCTAATTGATGCCGTTTACGCTGTAATCATCCACAGACATGACAGCACTGCACCCTGTGTGTGTGTGTGTGTGTGTGTGTGTGTGTGTGTGGCACTGACACAGCCATTCATCTTTGAGGACCTGGCAGAGAACACGCCTGTCTCACTAATGGTGTTATTTGTTATGCAGACACTGGACAGATGCATTCTCTAATTCACCATACCCTTCATCTTTGTGCATATTAAAACACACACGCATGTGCATGCACACGCACACACACACACACACACACACACACACACACACACACACACAGAGTTATTATGATCTGAAGCCATGGAGAACTGAACAGCACGGGGGGAAATGGTGCCGACTGTCATGCTTTGACTTGAGACACGCAAGCACACACGCACACACACACACACACACACACACACAGAGCCTCTGGAAGAGCTGGAGCTTCAACACATTGATACATTGATCGAGAGAACCTTGATGATGATAATTGATCCTAATTAATATCTCAGACAGGAAGCTTCTGTTTGACCTTTCTTTGTTTGTTTGTTTGTTTATTCATTTTGTCACTCATCACCAGTTTTGATATAAATTCTTGAATTCTTGGGATGTGGGAACAGACTGGTAAGGGTGGATGAACGAGATCAAACACGGAAGAGAAGGAATGCAGGAAGACGATGTATGTCTCAGGAAGCATAGTCCCAGGAGAAGACGACTTTTACCGAGAAATTAAATAACCATCTCTTCTACAATCGTGCGAAAGTGTCAGCAGGTGAAACACTGAATTTTAAGGTGTGTGTATCACCTGAATATTTAATTTTGAAAGATTAGGAGATTTGAAAAAATAACAGGAACATTAAACTACGGTTTTATGTTTAGGAAAATGGTTGTCAGTAACATAACATATATGCATTTTTTAATATATTGGGCTCAAACATGCACAATCACCAGAATGGTCCTTTAACACTCTGAAGTCTCAAATCAATTTATCAAGAAAGTTCTTCATTCTAGAAAAAAAAATCAAACTTAAAGAATTTTGGGGAAAAGATCTAAAATAAAATTCATCCAGTTTTCTTCTTGATTCCAGAAGATTCTGGAGAATAAGACAGTTTTCAAAACTCAGTAAATAATGTGTTAAAGTGACTTTAGAGGCTTCAGACGAGCGTCGCTTTGGGTCAAACCAATCACATGAGACAAGCAGCATAACTCCTGTTCTGATTCAGGCTGAAATCACACCTGATCAGAGAGAACCTGGTCTAAGCTCCGCCCACATCCCATAACGTCAGCGTCCTGCTGACACCTGAAGACGACGAGACATTTTCAAGCTTTTTCTTCAACCTTCTAGAGCTTCTGACCACCTGGATGAGTCAGATCATCCTTCACAGACAAGAATCACACACACACACACACACACACACACACACACACACACACACACATTTATTTATTTTGTGAAATGGTCAAATCAGAAAGAATTTCAATTGAATTTCTGTTTTATTAGTGTGTCAACAAGCGTTGGTTTACAAGACACCATTATTTCATATAAACCAGATCCATTGTGGTTCAAATTTTACAGATACAAAAGAGATAAACTTCACTAACTAACTAACTAAATTCTTATAGATTGTGAAGTTAAATTAATATCAGTACATCAGAACAAGAGCTTAGACATATTAAAGAAACAATCCATCTTTAGTTCTTTTCCAGGTTGTGGAGACAAAATTAGCTTAACTTAAACATTAGAATCATCATCATCATCATCAACAACAAATATAGTAACATCTATAATAAAATGAGAAGTTATGATGCTGTGTGTTTTTAAAGCCGTGTCATGTCTTTCAGATTGATTTGTCATGTTTCCTGTTTTGCAGAACGTGACTGAGTCGTGTTATTATGAGGCTCAGATGATGATGCTGATGATCTTCATCATGCTGAGACTCAGCTGAAGGTTCCAACAAAACTCAGAAGAAACTTCTTTATTTGAATAAACCACTGGAGGGCGCCAGTGTTCTTTAGCTCTGAACCTAAAGCACACATACACACACACAGTGAAGCCTGTGTGTACATGCGTGTGTCATGGCTGCTGCGGTGCTGCTATAGGTGCTGCAGCATTGCGTTTTGATGAGTTCAGTCTGGGTCAACGTGCTTCATACCTGCTGCACCAAATGCTGCTTTACTGTCAAATATTCACATTTTAAAAGCAGCAGCAACACACACACCGCCACAAAACGTGTGTTTCTGTGTATTTCTGCTGTATAAACGTCCAATTTTCCTACATTTATCTTTTTTGCTTCTTCTTAAGCACCTTTTAGTTATCTTCTTTTGTGTCTGTGATGTTCAGAGTCTTTTTGTGCTTCTTACACGGATCGCTGCAAACATCATTTCATTGCATTTTATTGCTGACAATAACAAAATCTTGAATCTTGAATAAACTGTCAGGAGGTGAAAAAATTTATAAATTTCACATCAGCTGTAGTGGAAATTTACTGTAAAAAAACAGGCAATTGAGTGAATTTTTGCTTCATGTTTACAGAGTCGGACTGAAAAGATAAAACAAGGTTACAGAATTTATGTTGATAACTCAAGACAAAATGAGTTATGAGAATTGTGGGTAAATATGATCAATAAAAGCAATCAGTCTTTAAAACTGTGTATTACCATGGCAACAGACACTTTTATTTAAATTTCAACACGACCAGCACAGATCTGTAATGTAAACTTCATTAAAGATGATGAGGCTGAAGTATAAAAATAAGGAGTTTATTACTGAGCTGCAGTTAAAGATTTCTGTATGAAGCTGTTTATTTAGCTCAAACATGCATAATCACCGGGATGCTCCTTTAAGGGTCCCTACTGTACTGCTGAAAAGTCAATTAAAACCACAGATTCCAGTTTTTAAAGGTTTAAATTATTTCAAGGCTTTAAAGTTGCTTTTTATCTGAAAAGGAAATTATTTCTGGACTTGAAGGCGTCCAGCTTTGACGTGTCCAGCTTTGGTGTTAAAAACAAGTCGGCGTGCTGCGTGCTGATTGGTTCTCTCTCTGTGTGTGTGTGAATCAAACTCATAACTGCATTAAAAATAAGAGTCTCTCTCTAAATGCTCTCCTGTTGTTGCTTTCTCAGGCGAAAACCAGCAGAAAGACAGATAATTCTTACACAACAATATTACAAAATGAGAACATAAAACTCTAAAATCAATAAATGCAGCCATTCAAAATAAATAGGACAGTAATAAAAGAAAATACATATGCATTCATCATCAAATCTGAAATTGTAGAGACAAACAGCCTGTAAAAACTCTCTGTAGTCTCTTTAAGCGTCTTTGAGCGTTTAGAAATACATAAAAATATGATTATTATTAATATGGTTTATGCTGAACAAGGACACAACACTGCAGAAAGCATGACGTAACGTGGCTAACATGGCTGAGGGCCGTGCATCACTCAAAATGTCAAATAATGCAGATGACCGTGTGACGATGATCGGCCACGTGAAGAGGCTCGGAGGAAGAGGAACAGGAAGTACGGAGAAGGAAAGGCAGAAAGATGGACAGAAAAATGTTTTCCATCATTAGAAGATTCAACAAGAAGCTGAAGCTTTCTCACTCAAAGATCGTATTGATCGTTTTTATCGTCTTTCAGCTAACGCAAGTCACAGAATTCCTCCTCTTCATTCAGCAACTCTCTTCTCGCTGCCGCCATGTTTTAATCAAAAACTACTTCCTGTTTCTGCTGTTTGTCTGCACCGTCATGAAAACCTGAGAACCATGAACGCCAGGACACGGCCACGGTCTGCGGACACGGATGGCGTGGATGCAGACCGTGGCCATCGCATCCATGCTGCTAAAATGCACCGTTTATTAGTAAAACGTTAATATGCGCTTGCTAACGTAGCAGCTACGTTAGCTTAGTCACATGCTTCGTCAAACTTTTGTCATATTCAAGAGTTTATGCCTGAAAATAAATTAAAAACTGCAGCTCTATCAACAAAACTCATTAATAACCTCACAAACTACATCTTAACAGTATAAAACCATCATTTACTAATCATAAATAACAAGTTACGCAGCAGGAAATCATGCTAACCTTGGCAAAAAGGAAGTTAAGCTAGCTGGAGCTAGCTGTTTGATCAATAATATGATCTCTTTACTTCCTTTTAAAATATAAAACGTTCATTTTGCCAAAAAGACACACAAACTGTACACTAAAAAAAACTATTTAGACCAACAGAAAAAACTTTAAATAAACTGTTTTAAGTAGAAATTGTAAATCCAGAAGCGCTAACCCATACCTTTCAAAATAAAAGTCTATTTGACAGAATTTCACAGTAATTTATCATCTTTGTTCATAATCCAATAACACCACATTATTACACTTAAACACAGAACGCAGCTTCATGCATGAATAAACAGGCTCTTTGTCATCATATGACGAATTCTGCACGGAACGCCGCTAAAGGATGTTAAGGCTCTTCATGTGTGTTTCTGACTGACCTCAGGCTAAACACACAGATGAGACTAAGGGGAAATTGTAAGGTTGTCATGTTTTTGCAGACTGTTGTTGCTGTTTGATTGATTTTGCTATCAGAAATGAGCAGGATTTGATGATGCTCCACCGTTATCCTCTGAGGGTTTTGGAACTCCTGCTGCTTTATCAGGGCCGGCTGCTGGGCCGCCGCCGGCTCCTCTATCGCTGCATCTCTGGATCTTCTGCGGTGCTGAGCGCCTCTGAGGCTTTCAGCTCTTATCACAGTGAAATACATTAAAGACAAGATTAATATGAGAGAACACGACCAGATGTTGTGCAAAGACTGAGTCAGGGATTCTCAGAAGCGCCCGGTTGTTTGAAATGGTTGACGGGGCTGGAAATGTGGATAAATGTTAAAACAAAGAGCTGGGAATGTGAGAGAAAACATGCTGCAGGCAAACGAACATCATCCAAATACTTAAAAAAAAGCTGAAGAGGTTAGGAATGACTGGCTATTAAAGGACCATACTGGTGATTTGCATGTTTAAGCCCTACAAATATTATCCACATACACGTTATGTTGCTGCCAACCGTTTCATGTCAATAAAGATTATTTTAGTTTTCCTGTTATTTTTTCCAAATCTCCTAATTTTTCAAAATCAAATGTTCAAGTGATGCACCTTAAAATTCAATGTTTTGCCTGATAACATTTAAAGGACCATACCACCCATTTTACATGTTTGAGCCTAACATTAAATTTTCATACTTGTAATGTTGCTGACAATCATTTCCCAAAGCATACTACTGGAACGGTGAATTAAAAATGTTTTTCCTACCTTCCAGACCTCCATTGGTTTCAGTTCATTCTGCTATTAAAATCAACTTGTTGATACTGTAAACGTTCTTGGGATAGGTAATCCATCATCACCAACAAGACGTGTATTCAGGTTTTTTTAGAAGTTATGTAATTTTAGTGTTTAAGCTCAATAAAAAGCGTGGAGTGAATGTATGCCTCCACCGGGGAATATAGTCCCAAAAGAAGACCTGCGTTTATGGAAAAATTTAAAGGACCGTGACTTCATAAGGCTGTGTAACTATTAGCAGGAGAAACATGGATTTTTAAGGTGGGTGTATCACTTGAATATTTGATTTTGAAAGATTAAGAGATTTAGCAAAATATCAGGAAAGCTGAAATACGGTTTTATCCTTTGGGAAATGATTGTCAGTAACATAACATGTATGAAAAATAAATAGATTAGGCTCAAACATGAAAAATGGGTGGAATGGTCCTTTAAAATTAGAAGTAAAGGTCTGGTTCTTGCTGCTGGTGAGGTAAATAAAGACCTTGCCACTACTGGAGCATTCACTGTATCAGCACAGTGGACAGAAATGGAAGAATCATGCTACGTTACTGTCTTTCTGTCACCCTGGAGAATATCTGCAGCCTCCACGAACAAACACGAGCATGATGGAAGGTCACGCCGCCAGAAAGAATCAGCTGCGTTCAGGTTTTTCATTCACTGGAAACATCTGCTCAGCAACTCCTGGTCTCCCTGCGGGGAACCTCAAAAAGCCTCGCTGGAGTTCCAGTCATTCAGTTTTCCTGCTAACTCCATTCAATGAGACCTTGCTAAAAATAGCAGCTAGTGTGTGCATTGGTCAATGGCTGATGAATGGGCGCCGTCAGGGCCGTGTTCCTCCGACCAGGCTCCTAATCTCAATACGCCGCTTAGCCGTGTGGCATCTCCTCATGAATAAATTGTGACTTTGAATCCTGCACACAGAGTGGCTTTTCTTGTTTCCAGGGAGGAGGAGGAGACTGAAAATTTCATGACTGATAAATTATTCACACTACTGTTAGACATCAAAAAAAAAAAAAAAAAAAAAAAAGCAATGTACTGGAAAATATAATCTAGAAGAAGAGGGAGATAAGTGGATTGTTGATGGCAGAATAAAGAATATGAAAATGTCAATATTATCATAATTTGCTGGTGGACTTTGTATTTGGGGTTCAACTTTTATACTAAAACACTGATTGTTAAAATCCAGACGAGAAGACTTGGTTCTGTTCTCTGTGGTTGCTAGGTTCATATTCCTCAATAAGACCAATAAATACCTGTTATATTACTGCAAACCATGTTCCAAAGCATAAAATAAAACCATATTTAGGTTTTCTTGTCATTTTTTAAACTCCTCTAATCTCTCAAAATTAAGTATTCGGTGACACGTCATCTTAAAATTCAACGTTTTGTGTGCTAACATGCACGGTCATGCAAATTTTTTTTTCCTGGGACTATATTCCCTTGATGGAGACACATTTTCTTTGCTGTTGTTCGGCTGGTTAAAGGACCATACTGGCCATTTTGCACCGACATGGTTGTATATATTCAGTTTTCATACATGTTACGTTACTGACAATCATTTCCCAAAGGATAAAAGCGTATTTCAGCTTTCCTGATATTTTGCTAAATCTCTTAATCTTTCAAAATCAAATATTCAAGTGATACACCCACCTTAAAAATCCATGTTTCTCCTGCTAATAGTTACACAGCCTTATGAAGTCACGGTCCTTTAAATTTTTCCATAAACGCAGGTCTTCTTTTGGGACTATATTCCCCGGTGGAGGCATACATTCACTCCACGCTTTTTATTGAGCTTAAACACTAAAATTACATAACTTCTAAAAAAACCTGAATACACGTCTTGTTGGTGATGATGGATTACCTATCCCAAGAACGTTTACAGTATCAACAAGTTGATTTTAATAGAGAATGAACTGAAACCAATGGAGGTCTGGAAGGTAGGAAAAACATTTTTAATTCACCGTTCCAGTAGTATGCTTTGGGAAATGATTGTCAGTAACATAACATGTATGAAAATTAAATATATTAGGCTCAAACATGTAAAATGGATGGTATGGTCCTTTAATAAAAACATATGTTTGATACAAAATTATTTCCTGTCATGTATTAATCTTTAGACAGAATCTGTTAAATTTCTGCTGAAATGCTGCTTTTATGACAAAACGCCATAAAGTCTCTGTTCAAACATACAATTCCTGCACCTTATTTTCATCTGCCATGAGACTGGGTAACGCAGGAAGTTACGTAACACACACGAGGTGAGAGGTTGTTGACAGTGACACGGTGAGTGAGAGTCACATGACACCGTCTCTCGGCGCCGTTTGTCTGTCTGCTAATCTCGCCGTCACATGCCTGGAGAGCAGCGCTCTAACTGTGCGTCAGACCAATTTCACACATTTTATTATTTGTAAAAGATGTGCAGAACTTAAAGCATCACTTCCTGGTCTCACATGACTGGTCCACCGCTAAACGCAAAAACGTCTAACGCCAGAGCACCGTAATCTTACACGTCTTTGCTGGCACTGTGACGCATTTATTCACACCTGTGGTGTGGAATAAGTGTTCCATCGTGAAGTTGTTGGTGCTGCTTTTATGGAAAAGTGACTTAGGGTCCTTTTCAAACACCTGAAGTTTTAAAGGAGCATACTGGTTGTTTTGCATGTTTGAGAGTTACTTACACACACACACACAAAAAAGACAGATGTGTTTGCTGCTTTGGATTATTTATCTCAGCAGGTTTTACGTCTCTACAGGCATTCTGAAATGAATGGCAGTCTGGAAGGTAGGAAAAACAATTCTAACATTTACCACTCAGTAGTATGTTTTGGAAAATGACAGTTGGTTGTTTATTGAGATAAAACCTGCAAAACCACCGGTATGCTTCTTGACATAGTTTTTGAGATAACCTGCTAAGGAAATAAAAAGCCCAGATATGAGCATTACCCTGGTTAGTGAACCAGGAACAGGTGTGTGGATGTGAACATGCTCCCCAGCCAGTGTTTGTGTTTGTGAGGTGGTGGGAGGAATAATTGGGTTAAAGCATCAGGCGAGCGGCGGGAGTCAGAGTAATATGTAACAGGATAAAGGCGGAGGAAGATTTTTCCCTGTGGGCTGAATCTCCTGACTCCTCCACTCCTTCAGCTGCCATTCTGATGAAATTAACAATCCTCTTCACTCATCCTGCCCTCCATCCTCCAACTGTCTGTCCTAAGCAGATTACAACACTTCAGGAACATTATTCGGATTGTTTATCACCCACAGCTGCAATTGAAATGAAGTGGATTCTATTACAGCGAGGGTCTCTGCAGAGATCTGGATGGTACCTGCTTTCATCCTCCTCTTATCTGAACTCTGTTACTCAGCCGCCATTCTTAGTATTTCCTCCTGTTTTGTGCTTTTCATGCCTCCTGTACCGGTTCATCATTCATCTAGAAAAGACTCTAAATGTTATTCATCAACCGATGCACTCTGATGAACGTACTCATGTAATGACATGATCAGTTCAACGCATTTCAGAAGATCTTATTTGTTATATAACAGTGCAAATCTATGCAAATCTTAAAAGTCCACAAAGAAAATTTTGAACAGACATAGGTCTGTTTATAAAAGACAGTCAAGCCACCGTCGAATTGGGATCCTAATTTTTACTGGGAATTTTGGTTTTGAAAGCAGAGAATTTTGACTAGATGCGTCGCAGCGATGTTTCGCAGATGATACAGAAAATATATGAAAAGTATAATTTGCTCAGAGTCCAGAGACAGTTGTGATTCGATCCAGACTTTGAGGACTGATATACAATCATTTTTGCAGCGTGCAGGGCTGCACATAAGCATGCAGGTACACATGCATGTCCTTAAAGGCAACATACATGTATACACTCTCCTGTGAACGCTCATATGTGTACAGAGCAGCCGAGAGAGAGAGAGAGAGAGAGCGATCATGGCTTCTCTTCATCTCTCTCTCTGTCTTCTTTTGGTTTGTTTGTAATTGAACTCATTGACTTCTGTGTTAAATTTGACCTGACCTGAGTGCGTTTAGACACCTGCTGCAGGTAAAGAACTGCATCCCACTTCTACCTGCAGCAGCAAAAACAGCCTGTCCTCAACACGTTTTTAAGCACCAGGAAATATGGGAGCACATACATGTTCTGATGGACAGAAACGTATGCGTACGTGCGTGTGCACACCTTGCGCTCTATAAACGGGGAGGAAAAAATTAAAGAAATATACAGTTATCAAGGAACTTCATGTGTAAAACTGTAGAAGTTTGACAGATGTCAGCTTGTCAGCATGGAGATGCTTTGCTGAAGATATAGAAGCTTCTGTCAGCCAATCAGATTCAACAGTCACTTCATACATGGAATAAATCATGTTTTCTATTGCAATACTGTTGCACCAAACTCTACACCTTTTGTTACCATCCATCCATCCATATCTTTGCGGGGCTGTAGGTGTCTGGAGTCATTCTCTGGGTGAGAGGAAGAGTTCACCAGAATAACACACAAACACACAAACTCATTCACACCTGCAGAAACCCGCTAACCTGCAGCCGTCTGGAGGAAACCAGACCGCACACTCACCAGCTCCAAACCGCCCAATCATTTCCATCTTCCCCCACTTAAGACTCAAAGGAAAAGATGTGAGAAAATGATGTGAGGCATGACAGTTTAACAGAAATGAAACATGAAACTCAATCCTCAGACAGAAATAAGAGCTTTTGAGCATCCTCAAAGATGGCGGATTAGATTGTTTTCCAGGTCACGTGGGGATGGAGGAACGATTCATTGAGGATTTCAGAGTGCATTAAAGGAGAACAAGTTATGCTAATTCCACAGAAAGGTCCTAGCAGGTCTCTGACCGAGTCTGCCAGCTGCATCCTGCGACCTTTATAATGTGACCAGTCAAATTAAAGCCAAATTGTTGCTCTGGCGAACATTGTGATGGAATTTGGCGGCGCTGGTCTGTCAGAGTGGACGTGCAGTGAATTCATTCATCGTGAAAAATCTAGCATATGATCTCTGATTGTGGGATCCGTGGCACCCTGCGGGGAAATCCACACTGCATATCACAGTTCACAGCACAAAAGGCGTGAAACAGGAACAAAAGGCTCTGTGTGACGCTGACAACTGATGGATACTTGCATCATTCATGTAGATTAGTTTCATCACATGCATTGTTAATTAGCAGAGATTGGAGCAAAGCTGTGATTATCAAATGAGCTTAGAGTATTTAGCGGTGACTAATCCCGGCTTCCCTTGTTTATGGGATTTGATGAGGAAGACGGCGGTGAGTCAGCCGGAGAGGCGACTGAACAACTGGATTTACACAGCAAAGCAACATGCAGGGCACGGCTGAAACATGGGTTAAACACGTGTTCAACCTGTCAGAAATCCCAGCAGACTTCCTCATTGATTCCTTCTTTCTTTCCTTTTCCTTCTTCCTTCCTCTTTTAACTGATCCCAAAACACAAAAATCTTCTATAACGGACGTTCAGGTTTTTCACATGAACAGCTGAAATGCACTACACAGGAAGTTATGGTTGCTTGTCAGTGTAGCAGGGCGCCACATGGTCCAACGGAAGACTGTCTGGCACCTGTGAACAGCCAATCAGGCAGCTCGACTACAACAGGGCGACACCCTGAAGGCTGCAGAGCCAGACAGACGAGAACAGCCTTAAAGAACCTTAAAGAACCTCTCATGTACAACAGCGTTACTGTAAGAAAACACAAAGACACACAGCTCCACTCAAATTCATATGGGCTGTACGGGCTTTTTTTTTTTTTTTTTTTTTTTTTTTTTTTTTTTTGGTTTTTACAGCTTTTCACCAAAAAAATACAAATATTTTTAAAGGACCAAATGAGTATCAATCACATTTTATGCTCTATTTTAGGACCTGGATGATCCAAAAACACTCTTCTTTGCATCAAAACCTTAATTAGATCTATAATCAGATCGACAAAAATAACTTTAGGAAAACCTGTTATGTCAGGAAACGGGGAAAGAAAGACGGTGCTCGCCAACGCATCCAACAGCAAAATAATCACATTCCCCTACCTTCTATGATCCTGGCAAATGTACAGTCTGCTACGTGTCATATATGAGCAAAAGATCAGAATCAGGTCACATGTACGTGATCATGTAAATCCAACACAGGACCACATATGCAAGCGGCCCAGATCTGACATGAAAAAATCAGATCTGAGTCACGTGGAGGCAAAATAATCGGATCTGGGCCTCTTCAGCGTGGAATGTGAACATAGCTTTTTACAAATCTAATCAAGTATTTCTTGTTTCACTTAAACCCTTCTGTTTACTTTTTGAAATATCCTTCTGACAAACAAACACGAAGATGCTAACATCCTCCTCAGAGGTCACAAATTAGCAAATGCTCTGCAGATTGTTTTTAGATTGAGGCCTGGATGAAAAGGTTCCACGCTGGTCTGAGTGCCGCGACGACCTCCAAAACAAAACCAAATGTCGGCGCTCTGGAATCGTTTGGTGCGTTTTGTTTGTGGAAGCTGTGACCTGCAGCAAATGAGTCAGCTTATTAGCAGCGTGGTGAGACTCGACACAGCTGCTGCTGCTCAGAAAAAGGGTGTTTTTTGGAGAAGGAGATAAGGATGGATTGTTTTTTGGAAACGTCTCAGCTTGGCAAACAATGGCTTTCGGGGATGAGTATGAGGAACAGGGGACGCTAACGAATTCTTCTGCTGAAGATCTCTCCACATGTCGGCTTTTTACAGGATTCTGATGGAGAGCTGCACCATCTTTACGTTAATTGTTGGAGCTGCCAGATGCCGCTTCTCTCCCTCCTGTGATGGACACTATAGATTGCTTTTTATCTGAAAATGGAAAAATCATCTAATGGACGCCGGAGTGGTTTCTCTGACTCACACTGATGTTTTTGTCATTTCGCTCTCTATTACTTTCATTTATTCTTTGATCCTTCGCCACCCGCCGTTGTCCACTCCACGCCGCCGTTTCTTCAGCTGTGACACAGTCTGGAAGAGAATATGGCAATTTAGCAGGTGTCACTTTTCATAAGACAAGAAAATGTTTGTCCTGTCGCTCAGGCTGACACGCAGCGTGGCGTCTGAGCTCGTGTTTCTGAACGGCGAGTCACATCGACTTCCTGACATCAGTCTGATTCAGGCCTGCACGCTTAGCACACGTGATGTTTTTCACGGTGACTGCACGGGAGCACGGCGCACTTCAACGCCGAGATCGCCTTCATTTGGTCCTTTTGTAGCTTTTATAAAATGGTCACATAGGTTCTTCCGTGTTTTTCATCTGACAGGAAGTGGCAGCCATTTGTCGTCTTTATAATCCCTCATGGAGGAATCATGTAGGCCGCTGCTTCCTCACCTCCTCTGCCAGTCGCTCATCAAAGCATTTCACCAACGTTTGTTTTTTCTGTCCCTCTCTCTCTCTCTCTCGTTCTTCTATATACTTCCTACTCCTCCTCTTCCTCACCTCTTCGCTCAGCCAATCATCAGTGAAGGCGTGGATTGGTGCGCCTTACTTTTGGAGCACGACCTCGCAACCAAACCTCAAATGTAGCCTCTGCAGCTAGCTGTTTTGGTCGAAATTACGTAACACTTTCAAGCATCCGCTGTCACGTTTGTTTTTAATACAAACCGGTCTTTAGCGTTATTATCATTTCAGAATCAGAATCATTTTTTGTTTTGTTGAATTAGTTTTTAACAGGAATGTCCTGCTGAGATTTAAAAAGCTCAACGCTCTCCTGACGTACACGCTAACAATGTATCTGTTGGACTTTGCTAACCCGTAACATATGAAGCAACACAAGCTGCTTAGCATGCTGCACATAGCAGCTAAGCTAACACCATCACAAAAACAAATCACTGCTAAGCTAATTTCACTCCACCATTAGCTTGTTCTGTCACAGGAAGTACAGCTAGCTAATGCTCCANGCTAAGCTAATTTCACTCCACCATTAGCTTGTTCTGTCACAGGAAGTACAGCTAGCTAATGCTCCAGTTATGCATGACTAAGTCAGCATCACTTCCGGTTTGTTCTGTGTTTCAAATCAGCTGACTGGCTCTCCTCATCATGTGACTTGTGACTTTCTTGGTGTTCACCTGGCTGTTAGAAACACCTTTAGCTGTTAGCCAGTTAGCTTGTAGCCAAACCATTACCAACAGAGTTAGCTCCTTCTTAGGAGCTCCTTCGTCTCGTTACTCCAAAGCACGTGTTTACTTCTCTTTTTCGTACGCAGGATGTGAAAATTCATCAGCACGCCGTCACAATATTGATGCTATCATCAACGCCGTGACAAGCTAATTTTTACCATCTAAAAATTATTATCACGAACAATATGATGTGGCACAGCGCTAATTCATTTATCTTCTGTAACAGATGTTATAAAGGAAATCTCACACACACACACACACACACACACACACACACACACACACACACACACACACACACANACACACACACACACAGTCCAGCCGTGCAGCATCAGCAGCAGCAGATACTTCATAACAGTGACAAGCAGCCAATTTACACATCACCTCTCCACCGTGAGCGACAGCCAATCAATACGAACCGGAGTGATCGCAGCACCCAGCAGAGTGTGTGTGTGTGTGTGTGTGTGTGTGTCAGCGTGTGTGTGTGTGTGTGTGTCAGCGTGTGACAGTCTGTGACTGTGTGTGTCCAGATTCACCAGTGGAAAAACCCGTGGCTCTGCATTTCCAGCTCTGTCTGTGGCAGCAGTGTGTGTGTGTGTGTGTGTGTGTGTGTGTGTGTGTGTGTGTNTATGTGTGTGTGTGAGAGAGAGAGAGAGAGAGAGAGAGAGAGAGAGAACTGCTTAAAGTGTTGATGCTTTTGTAATTTTGTTTCTGCATATGTGCATCTTCGTGTGAGTGTTTGGATCTGTGTGTTGATGTGTGTGTTTGTGTGTGTTTGTGTGTGTGTGTGTGTGTGTGTGTGTGTGTGTGTAAGAAGCATATGTAATTACCAACACCACCCGAGCTCTCATGTGGACTGCAGGGAAAATACCATTAACCTCTGTTGTTGGAGTTCACAGCCAGAGGAAGAAGAGGAGGAGGAGGAGGAAGAAGAGGAGGAGGAGGAGAATGTGTTTTCTAGTTTAAAGCCATGGGAGCTGCTCAGTATAATTCCACTCCTGTACTTTAGGCGTTTCAGGCTTTGCTGCTCGTCCTGACAGGAAGTTCCAGCAACATTACAGCTGCTATTACAACGGTTTTTCCTCCGTCATATTAAAAAAAAAACCGCATTGAAACGCTGAANACATTACAGCTGCTATTACAACGGTTTTTCCTCCGTCATATTAAAAAAAAAAACGCATTGAAACGCTGAAAAAAAGGGCGGGACCAACAGTTCTCATTACCGTTGTCCAACAGGCTTTGAGGATTTCTCAGATCCTCTGCCGTTGTTATGCACGTTAGATTTTACATTAACTTATTCTTTAAACACAATGCAAAATAAAAAATACCTTTTCCAAACTTTTATCTCGTTTCCTGTGGTATTTCTGCTGTTATCTATATGTCAATAAATGTCACAAAAATGCATTTCTTCATATTTATACATCAAAATCGTCCATTTTTCCCTTTTTCCTGTAAAATGTCAGAATATCTTTGATGACTCATCTGGCGCCCGGAGGCGATGGCGTAAATTTAATCCAGTCAAATGTGATTTGGGGCGAAACCTTCCGTCACGTAGCAGCAGCCTGACCGTGTTAGCGTGTACGTCATCCTGTTTCTATTTCCCAAAGTGCTCCGTAGTGTAAATGGTGGATTTGATTCATTTTAAAGATGGAGGTATGCGTGAAGAGTGCGTGACAAGAATTTTCCCTAAATGTCCTTCTGAAGCTTCACAGATTTTCAGAACAGAAAATTAGACAAGTCTCACGACATTTCCACCAACGTGGAAAGCAAAGTCGTTTTAATTTCCTGCTTTTCCTGGAACTATATTTCTGGATACATTTTTTTTCCTCGCAGCTCTATGTTGGACAGGTTAAAGGACCATACCGCCATTTTTCATGTTTGAGCCTAATATATTCAATTTTCATACATGTAACATTACTGACAATCATTTCCCAAAGCATACTACTGGAACGGTGAATTAAAAATGTTTTTCCTACCTTCCAGACCTCCATTGGTTTCAGTTCATTCTGCTATTAAAATCAACTTGTTGACACAGGCAGTCCCCAGGTTACGAACGTCCGACTCACGAACCGACCGCCATAAAGCCTATTAAATTAAAAATTCGAGTTACATACAATGATTCATAATAATGAACGGCGCACTACTTTATGACGCACGTCAAAAAGAAGAATGCATCTTCTAACGTGCAAGACATCAAGGAGCGAGAGTGTTAACATACGTGTTTTTTATACCAACACACAAACACACACATTCACACACTCTCTCTATGTTTATGATGTTTTAGGATATCTGGAAGAGTTTATTTAATGTTTTTTAAGCATAGAAAGGTAAAATATATACGCTAGATACTCACCTTAGTAAAATATATATGCTAGATACGCACCTAAGTAAAATATATACGCTAGATACGCACCTTAGTAAAATGTATACGCTAGATACGCATCTTAGTAAAATATATACGCTAGATACGCACCTTATGTAATGGTTCCGACTTACGAACAAATCCGACTTACGAACAGCCATGGGCACAGAACTCATTCGTAACCCTGCCTGTACTTGAAAGGTTCTTGGGATAGGTAATCCAGGTAATCCAGGTTTTTTTAGACGTTACATAAGGGAAGAGGAAAAGCTAGTTCCGCTGACGGCGTACGCTCCACAACAACTCCCTTTCTGAACAACTTTTTGCAACAACAAAACAGTTCAGTTCCGTAACAGTTACTGTTTTTAGTATTATCTGATCTGTTACCATGGTTACAAGCTCCTCCTGGACAAGCATCAACGGCTGTGCGATAATAATGTTAGACACTAACGGATCCGTAATTTAAACACAGTAACATCTACTCAAGCTGTCAATCAATAGCTGTTATGGGCGGGGCTCTCAATTACAGAACTATAAAATTTTAAATAAAGTAAATATTAAAATAAAAAAATCCTTCCTTCCATTTGTGATTTACATCATGGAAATATTTTATTGAAAGAAATCTAACCCTGTGTATTTATTTATTTACTGGGTTACAGTACCAAGAGAGAAAACGAACCCTCATCCAGCTGAACCAAAACAAACCAGGTAAGTGTGAAAACACCTGAAGCCTGGTTTATGCTTGATGTGGATGGTTTCAAATGGACCCTTCACGTGTCCTGGCATTCATGATTCTTACATTTTCATGACAATCGTCTACTTTATCTCTGGGACTTTTTGGGATCAGTCACTGTGGTGACAGCAATATTATAAACACCACTCAAGCCTCATTTATACTTCACGCTAACTACGCCTATGCGTGCGCTCGTGTAGCACGTTGTGAGTGGAATTGTGTCCATACTGGCCTCCGTAGTTAACACAGATCTGGAGGGTTAACGCTCTGTCCGCCAGGCGGTGATGTGAGGCGCCGTGACTTGACACAATTTAGTAGCCATGGAGGGTTAAGCTAGTAGCTACACAAGCCTTTACAGCAGCGAACAAACATAAAGAGCACTCACCCAATCATCTTCATCTGGAAAATAATAAATCATATCTTAGAATGAGATATTTCCTGACTAAACATTTTGCAGTGGCCAGTAAGCTCTGCTGTGATTGGTCAGTTACGGTAATCAGCTGCTGAAATAAACATCATGTTTACCGGTACGTGGATTATTTTCAGGAAATCACAGGAATACTGACAATACCCAGAAAAACAGATAATTTGCTAAACAAATAAATTAATGGAACAATATACGGGTTTCTTTAAAACTCTAAAAAAATCATGGGGTTGGCTTATAAACATGAGATTGGCTTTTCTACAGCAGATCAGCTTCTCCTCAAAACTTGCAGCCATTTCTCTGTTATCGGTTATCTGTGCACAGGTAATAATACTGCACACTTTTCATTTATTTATTTAGTTTTACAGAGACCATCTACATTAATTAACATCACGCATAGCCATGGTGTAAATGCATCAGATTTAGCCAAAAGAAGGCTAATTTTTATCCGCCATCCCTGGGCATAAACATTATTTATTTACCTGTTGGCCCCGCATGTGCTGCTCACATCACGACAAATGTTCACAACACTGCCCCCTGTGGTTTCTGTAGGTACTGCCGCATCAGGAGCGTCGCGTTAATTCTGGATGACGCGCACAAGCGACGCTTCAAACCGATGCTAAAAACGCGTGTCGGCCATTTTAAGTGCGCGTACGCGTAGTTTGCGTGAAGTATAAATGAGGCTTAAGACAGACGACGCCTGATGGCTACTGTCACATTTTAAAGCTTTTATTAAGAGCTCGAGCAATGGTACATACAACAAGAACGAATCTCGGGACGTACAGAGGTTTCAGTAGATTCTTAAAACAAAGAGTCTGGTGGTCTGCTTCACTCTGTCTTCTCCTTCAGCAAGATGTCTGGTGACTTTCAACATAGTCTTCTCAGTTCTCTATCGAAACCAACATCTTATGGCAATTGACCTTCTTACGACCTGCGACCCTACCTCATATCTCCTCATATCATACAGGAGTGCAAACAGGATGTCTGTAAGCTACACTGTCTGTGAGGCTGTGGTTAGCTCTTTCAGGATGTACCAAGTTCAAGTGTTAACATCCTGTTTTCTCTTACACCACCCACAAGAAAACATAGAGGCAGTGATAAGAGGGTTGATGCTGATTAACGAAGATGAGGAATTGCTGTGACTTGCATCGGCGGAAATACGAAAAAGTTGTTCGTCATTGTTTCTCTCTCTCTTTCTCGCACTTCTTTGTGTGGCCAATCATTGACGAAGACACATTTACATCACACAAATGTCTCCCTGCTGTTTTAAAAAGCAGTGCACAACAAAAGCGACCTGTTTTTCCCCACAATTCCGTCACATTTTCTGCGCGTCCACGCCTGCGTTACGTACAAACCAGGTGTAAAACCAAAAAGATTCCAGCATCACATCTCATTCATTTCAGCAGTTTTGTCCATAATCATCATCATGTCGATTCATTTGAAATGCCAAAAGCCTGACACTGACTTTGGGGCAGAAATAAAGAGAAATGGAGAATGTGGTGATATATGATGGAGGTGTGAGGGGAGGAGGAGATTCTGCTCTAACACACCTTTCAACAGGATATTACTTTCTGCTCTTTAGGAGGACACATTTCCTTTCTGCAGCAGACACAGATTGCAGATGCAGAGAACCCGCAGCATCTCATCTTAGAGAGATAGATATTAGATATTCCTTCATCCATGACAGTCTCAGAAGTCTTCCTCACACACACACACACACACACACACACACACACACGCACACACACACGCACAGCTATTTAATTTCCTTCACAGCATGCGCGGCGTCTCGATGCTGGGAGCAAATGAGACCTAAAAACACGCTGCGAAGCCTGACATCTTCAAACATTAATAGCAGACCCCTTGTTGGGCCGTTTGCCAAAGAGCAAGAGGTTTCCAGCTAAGCCGGTTACTTACTGCGCTCAGAGTCCCAACGCCATCAGCCAACGCATCATCCGCTGCCGCCGCAAAGCAGTAAACAGGTGCTTTATCACGGAGGAAAGCAGTGGCGGATTATTAAACACTAGAAAGCTGTACTCGAGTAAAAGTAGAAATAACTCCATTAAAAAATTGATGTGTTACAAGTAAAATTCACCCATTAGAAAAAATACTTGAGTAAAAGTAGCTGTATACTCAAGTATCAACAGTATTATTTTAATAATAAATGTGTTTTGAAAGTAAAAGTTAACTTGTTTTGCACTGATTGCAGAATTAAACTGAACCATAGTTTTGAGAGCTCTAAGAATTATACAATCAATTAAACATGTTCACTTAACATTTCACAACCTAATTATGATACATAACTAATCAGTCCCTCAGGATTTCATGACGTTTTTTAAATTTTTTTTATTTCTGTGGCCAAAAATGCATTTTTTTGCGGCAGCTTTTCTGAAATTCTGCGATACATTTTGCAATGTTTTTTTTTCCATATTAATTTCATATAAAGCAATAAAAAATCATATGTTCTCAGTTTTAGGACGATTTTAAGCAGAATATATAAAACAAAAACAATCACAAACATTTAAATCTCAATTTAGTTTATTTTCCTGAACAAACAGCTCTTTTTCTTTATCTTACTTTAGCATAATCAAATGGGATTTTACATGGCACTAATTAGCATTGCAGCTAGCAGATTTTTAGATCGCTAACATTTTTAGCATAAGTCAATGGAGCTGACCATAGTGAAAAGTAGCATCATGGCTAGCGACCATTTTCTGACTGATGAAATAAAAGTATTTTGGGTTCATGACGAGACTTAATAGACACATAATGGGAAACACCAGTAAAGGTAGTCATGTAAAACATCAGAAATAGTTTCTCAGGTCTTTAGCTGTTATTTTGTTGGTAATGAGATGATGTCAGCATCAACAATCAGCATCATCTTCACACACTGACAGGCCAGGGGGAAAAGTTTGGTTAGATTGGGCCATTTACCCCAGTAACAGTGCAGTGATTGGTCAACATTACAAACCTGCTTTTGATTGGACCATTTCATGCACTAAAAGTGCAGGGATTGGTCAAAATTGTGAGCTCTCACATAATATGCACTGATTAGTTGATTTTGCATTAATTTATGTGATCAAAAAATTGCGGAATTCTGGAGGGAGTGGCTTAACATCAAAAAATATATGAATTAACTTGATTGATGCAGTTATCAGCATCTAATAATAATGTATTGACCTTCTTCGTCTCTCAATACACCGCTAACATATGCAGTTAGCGTAACCATGACAACATAACATACACTTATGCTTGATTTCTGTCTGAATAGGCAGAATTCACAGTAAACATGTTCTCTTTTCAAGAATTAATTTTGGAGAAAATAATAAATTTACACTGAAAAATTTAACAGTGTTTATTTCAGGAATTTAATGGAGTAACGTAAAATGTTGATGAAAATATACAGATTCTCAACAAAATACTTAGGTGCTGCGACGGAGAATTTTTACGTCGCCACCTTTACAGCCCTGCAGCAAAAACATTAGAGATAGAGGTGAAACATATTTGTGACTGACTTGGAAAGAAAAAGCAAAAATGAAATGGCTTTTTTCATTTATTATTCATTATGTTTTAACCTTGAAATGCATTTTCAGTTTTGTTTGATCAAACTCTGAAAGTATTATTCTGTGAAATATTAGTTGAAGGTGCTGCTGTGCCAATAAAATCTTACACATCATGAGAACTTGTGGTTTTACTGAGGTTGAATTTTCAGGGCGTTTTTATTCTACCTTTGATTCCGGTTCAATCAGACTCGGGTTCGTTTCTCCTCTCGTTACTGTTCGAATCTCAGCGGCGTGCTGACCAAAACTACCACACTTAGTGCCTTTTTATTAAAGGACCATACCACCCATTTTGCATGTTTGAGCCTAATATATTCAGTT
>VXCM01006894.1:19663-47809 GCA_014773175.1 Lucifuga dentata | reverse complement strand
ACAGTAAGAAAATGTTTATACTATCTTTCTGGGGATGTAATGATGGAATCAGTGCACAAATACAAAAAGGTAACAAAGCAAATATTTGTTACTGTAATACAGTACTGCAAGAAAAAAAAAAGTTTTTCGTAGGCCCACAAAAAATAAAAGTATAAAATGCGGTGAAACAGATCTACATGTAAATCAGTCCTCCTCCTCTTCCTCTTCCTCTCTATTCTCCATGCGGCTCCATTTTTTCCCAACACGGCAGCATCACAAAGAAGAAGCGTGCCAGACGTGCAAAATCCTGAAAATAATTCTTGATGCAATGTGAAGTTGATAAATTGAAAACACAAATAGTTTTTTTTGGAGTACCCATCAGACGTTCTGACCTATTTTAATTGTTTTCTTGTTCTGGTGTTAACAGCATGATGTCCTTATTAAAAAGGCGTCTGCTTTGCTTCTATTCCAAGGAGCTAAAAGTTTGGCATCGGCCGCAGATGGACTGCCTGTCTGCAGCAGGAGCTGATCTTATTGCTTTTGAGACGATCCCAAGCGTGAAAGAGGCGGAGGCTCTGGTGGAGCTGCTCAGAGAATTCCCAAATTCTAAAGCCTGGCTCTCCTTCTCTTGTAAGGTAACCAATGCTTTTAGAAAATATAATTAGCATCGATCCATTGTTAGTGTAGTAGTTCCTTTTACATTAATATTTTATCAAGTGTTTCCACAATTAGCAATACCAACTGAACAAATTATGCAACAAAAACAAACAGTAAAACAGTCTGTTTTTGGGGTATGATTCACCCCCAGCTGCCTTAATTTAACAAAAAAAAAAAACAAAAAAAACCTTAACATTGTCCAAAAAGAAAGGATTTGTCCTTCATTAACTCCCTTTCTTGAGGCTTCCATTTCAGAGCATATTGTCTTTTCATTAATATGATGTAGGTTTTCTGCAGGGAGATAAGCCAGAAAAGGCCTCCATAGGCTCAAAAACATCTGATTGTTGCCTTTATTCTTTTGTGGGGAAACACATTAAAAATTTCTTTAAGCCTCAAAGTAACAGCAGGAGGAGGATCATTAATCCATTTCAACGAGACACATTTCCTTACCAGAAGCAACACTTTATGAAACAGTTTATACTTGAGAGAAGGAAATGACACCAACATAGAGGGACTCAGCAAAAAGACACCAGGATCATTTTTAATTGTAATTTAAAAAAAAAATCTTCTTAATCTCTCTGGCTATCCAACTCCAAAAATGTTTTATGCATTTACATTTCCCAAAAAAAAAAAAAAAAAAAAAAAAGTGGAAATAACTTCCCTTTTCTCGCTTGCATTTTACACACAGACAATAAACTGTGACCCATTTTTATGCTGTGCAGTATTTTATGTTAAAAATGATCCACGTTTATAAGATAATACACAGATATTACTGGACACCAACCAGACTTCACAAAATTGGAACTGCAGATAACTTGTGCTGAAGTATAAGAATGATTTGGGCACATTTACCCATGGCTAAACCATTTTGGTGTAAAATTTCTTACCTATTGGGTAATTGGTCACATATGTAGGCAGGTGTCTGACCATGTAAGGCTTTAAAAACAAGCAGTAATATCTTAAAATCCTAAAAGTGGAGGCAACCAGTAAAGGGCAGCAAGAACTGGAGTGATGTGGTCCCTTTGCCTGGAGCGAGTTAAAAGCCTATTCTGTATCAGCTGAAGGCATGGACGTTTCTTTTGCTGACAGCAGAATAAAGTGCATTGCTAAAGTAAATGAAAGCGTGAATAACTTTCTGTAGCTCTGTAAAAGAAAGAAAAGACTTCATCTTGGTGATCTGCCCAAGCTGAAAGAAACAAGTCTGCATCGTCTTTGTCACTTGTGTATCAAAAGAGAGATTTGTGTCAAAAATCGCAATGGTACCGAACATAACAAATAACAAACATAGTGTTTTAAAAGTTGGTCTTATCACGCTGCAAGAATTATATTGCAAAACTGGAAAAAAAAAATAATAATAATAACACAGATGTCCCACTGTGACAGAATGGATTGAAGAAATGATCAGGATTTCATCATATGAGTTTGGTGGGATTAACAGTGAGGAGAAAACAAAAGAGACGAGATCAGTTCTGGCTACATGTTAATTTGCATCTAAAATAAGATGCTAAATTATTTATCGACTCTTTACCTTTAATGCTCACGGTGTTATTTATTTTTATGCTAAGGGATGGATGTCTTTTGTTTTGTGTAAATGTACTTTTGTTTTGTGTAAATGTACTNTTTTTATGCTAAGGGATGGATGTCTTTTGTTTTGTGTAAATGTACTTTTGTTTTGTGTAAATGTACTGTACTGCATCTGCTCTATGATATGCTGCACTGCTCTGAAAAATAAATTAAAAAGTTGGAATTACATTAAAAAAATGACCCATGTCTGGAAAATGTTGTCAGGATGAGAGGAGTATTTCAGACGGCACCCCGTTTCCTGAAGCGGTCCAGATGGCGAGGAGATCCCAGCAGCTGGTTGCTGTGGGAGTCAATTGCTGCTCGCCGATGCTGATCGAGCCGCTGCTGGACTCCATCACATCGCTGCAGAGTCCAGACACGGGCTGGGTGGTTTACCCCAACAGTGGAGAGGAGTGGGACAGTGGGAGTGGGTGAGGCGACAGATTACAGTTCAATATGCACAATTCCTCCCATTCAATCACTGCAAACGGCTAAAAACCACTAAATCAGCGCCACGATGACTGAAGCTCCCTCACAAAGCTTTTGCTGCCTTAATTAGCGCACAGATATCCCACTATGGAACATTTGTAAGGGGTGCCTCAGGTAAAACAAATGAAAATCAGCAGGTTAACAAGCCTCCAATATGTGTAACATGATTGCTGCCTCTGGTGCCAAAGCAAAATTGATTTGTTTTGTCATGTCGGCAGAGGAAACCTGAACCCTCATCCTGCAGCCAGGAGACAAAAGACAGGGAAAATAGAAGAAACGGTTATCAGGTAGCAAGGAAAGCTTTTTGAGAGTCAGAAATGGTGGAATGATGCAAAAAGGCTGTGAAGGAGAAGACATGCAAGTGGTGCGTGTGTGTGTGTGTGTGTGTTCTCTGTGTGATGCAGAAGTTGAGGAAGAGCACAGGGTCACTACAGTGTGAGCAAGAACAGATCAAAACCTGTCTTTTAAATTAACTGACTAATCAACTGAGTGGGCTGATCAGATTTATTGATCACTATCACAGTGGGCAAAATCAGTTTAAAGGACCATACCATCTATTTTGCATGTTTGAGCCTAATATATTCCATTTACATACACGTAACGTTTCTGACAGTCATTTCCCAAAGCATACTACTGGAACAGTGAATTAAAAATGTTTTTCCTACCTTCCAGACCACCATTGGTTTCAGTTCATTCTGGTACGCTATTAAAATCAACTTGTTGATAGTTTAAACGTTCTTGGGATAGGTAATCCATCATCACCAACAAGACATGTATTCAGGTTTTTTTTTAGAAGTTACATAATTTTAGCGTTTAAGCGCAATAAAAAGTGCAGAGTGAATGTATGTCTCCACCAGGGAATATAGTCCCAAAAGAAGACCTACTTTTATGGAAAAATTTTAACGACTGTGACTTCATAAGGCTGCTGTGAGCTATTAGCAGGCGAAACATCGATTTTAAGGTGGGCGTATCATTTGAATATTAGATTCTGAGAGATTAAGAGATTTTGCAAAATATCAGGAAAGCTGAAATACAGTTTTATTCTTTGGGAAATGATTGTCAGTAAAGTTACGTGCATGAAAATTGAATGAAACAATGCAAGAGGCCGTTAACACGTGTTTATGAATGAGGGAACATGGTTAGGTGATATTTGCCCTTATTGACATGATAAATGTGTGTTTTATTAATCATTCCTCTGGTTTTATCAGCAGACTTGTGACATGTCAGATTGTTCTTGCTGTGCTAACATGTGTGTTATGTGTGTTATTTTTCATATTAAGGTGGCTGCAAACATCAGGAAAAACAACATCAATAACTGAGCTGAGTCTTACATGGATGAAGCAAGGTGCAGCGCTCATAGGTGAGCTTAAAGGACCATACTGGTGATCATGCATGTTTGAGCCCAATATATAAAACCTGCATACTGTAAATGTTACGCTACTGACAACTAATTTCCTAAATATAAAACCGTATTTTAGTTTTCCTGTTTATTTTTCAAATGCACTAATCTTTCAAACTCAAATGTTCAGGTGATATAACCATCTTAAAATTCAACATTTCGGCTGCTAACATGTATGCAGGATTGAAGAAGGGACAGTCGTTTTAATTTCTCAGTAAAAGCCGTCTTCTTCTGGGACTATATTTCCTGGTGGAGACATACATCATCTTCCATGCAGCTTCTTGTTGAATGTTTAAATAACGTTACTTTGACACAGACATGTTGTTTGCTGTGATAGTTGATTGATGGATTTTGTATCTCAAATGTGTTTCAAGTCTCTACAAGTTGATTTTAATAGTGTACTGGAATGAACAATGTCAGTCTGGAAGGCAAAATTTACTGTATATTTTGGGAAATGCTTGTCAGTAACATAATGTGTATGCGGATTGTATATATTGGGCTCAAACATACACAATTGCTGGTATGATCCTTTAAAATCCGATTTCACTTGACTATTTTCTGTCTCTTTTTCTTCTCTCTGAGGAATCTCTCTTCATCCGTTAGGTGGTTGCTGTCGCATCGGTCCCGATCACATCCAAGAGTTAAAGCAACAGTTAAACGGAAACCGCACCTCTGAAGCCTCATCGGTTTGACTGAATGGAACGTGAAAATACTGCACAACTGCACTACTGCCTTTTCTGTTCTTTGACTAACTAACAGCAACAGTGAAACGTGTTTATACATGTTTATTTCTGTGCGAGAGAGAGAAAATGTGATTTAAAATAACACGGAATGCTGCAATGATGAAAAAAAAAGGGTTGTGAAGAAGAAGGCATCCAGACACAACTGATCTAGGATTTTATAAAAAATCTTAATTGACTGGAAAATAAATAAAGCACTACACCAGATCCACTCGATACACAATGACTACAAATGATACCACAAAGGTGCAAACACAAGTGTAAGAACAAATTATAGCTGCACAGAAAGGTGAAAAGAAAACATGCGGTCTTATCTCTCTGCTGTTCACATTTTCTGTAATTTGAGTGACAAGAAATCCGTTATCACGTCTGTACAGCTTCAGCGTTTCAGACTGGGATCGTCCAAACAGCCTGAGATTTCACAAAGTATGACAGCCGCTTCCATGACACACACTGACTTCACGAATCACTGCACGCCAACCAGGAAACAAACCGACTCACCTGTACAATGAATCGTGGGATTGTGTTTTCTTTTAACAAAATTTACAGTAAATGTATTTTGTCTTTTTACATATCGAACACAATGTGAACTCTCACAGCATCACTTCAGCGAAGAAGAATGTTGATATACTTAAAGGAGCATACCCCAGCCATTTTGCATGTTTGAGCCTAATATATTCAATTTTCATACATGTAACGTTACAATCATTTCCTGAACAAGACATATATTCAGGGTTTTTTTTCGAAGTTTCATAATTTTAGCATTGAAGCGCAATAAAAAGTGCAGAGTGAATGTATGTCTCCACTGGGAAATATAGTCCCAAAAGAAGACCTGTGTTTATCAAAACATTTTAACAACCGTGACTTCATAAGGCTGCACATTTGTTAGCAGGCAAAACACTGATTTTCAAGGTGGGTGTATCGCTTCAAATATTTTATTTTGAAAGATTAAGAGATTTTGCAAAATATCAGGAAAGCTGAAATATGGTTTTATCCTTTGAGAAATGACTGTCAGTAACCTTACATGTATGAAAATTGAACATATTAGGCTTAAACATGCAAAATTGGTGGTATGGTCCTTTAAATCCAGCAAAATGTGCAGGTGATTGGTGCTAATATGACATGAAAATAATTCTGTAGTGTGACTGCAACATATAGGAAACACTGTATCTCTCCAGTTTTGGTTTAAATGCACGTAAGTGGAGTGGAGAAAATAATAATCATAACCAACAGTCCGCCCTGTGTCTCCACGCAAACCACCTACTCCTGTCAAACTTCCTCAGCTTTACAAAGGAAACTCCTTCCCCTCAGCATTGATGTCTCCAGTGTTGCTCTTTTTTTTCTGCTTCGTTTTGCATGTAGAAGCTTAATAACTTGACAACAGAGGTGTTGTTAGGTTATTAAGTTTGGCACCGGCTCAAAAGTCGATTTATGGCAGCAGCTGCTCGGTATGCAAATGAGCCATTACAAGATAACAGACACGTGGGTTTTAATTTGAGGGCGCTTATGTGTACCAGCGAATCGCTTATGTGCACCCCTGCCTGTAGAAATGTAGCCGTTAAGACAAAACTGTAGCTCCTGAACTGCCCTGAAACCTTTATTTTAGTCCTTTACTTCCATAGCGTGTTGCTGTCAACACGCAGCACACTTGCTTAGACACGCCCGCAAAGTATGAAGCTAGTGAGCAAGTGTTGGCAGCACCTGCCGTGTTGTGGCTAGCCAATCAGAACCGAGCAGGCTTTTCGGGAGTGGAGCCTTAAAGAGACGGTACCTGTTTTCACTCAGTATGCATGGTAATACCGCAGCAAGGAACAAACATCTGTATATGTCTCCTTTCAAACTTTACCACCGGGCCGTTGTCACGTAAAACATCTTTTACTTTGTCTTCCCTCTGTACCTGCCTGTCCTTCAGCAGCCTCTCAGTCCGTCATGTCTTCCTCAAGGTCGCTTTCAGGCGAGCTCCTCTGCCTGTACTCTGTCGTGTTGGACAGGCGTTTCCAGGCGGAGTCCTTCTGGCTTCCCATGCTGTGCGAACGTCCCAAGTGGCTCAGCCGCTTCCCCGACGTTCTTTCCTCCATCCCCTCGGTGGCGCTTCTGTCAGCCCGCTCTGCGCCGGAGNCGCTTCCCCGACGTTCTTTCCTCCATCCCCTCGGTGGCGCTTCTGTCAGCCCGCTCTGCGCCGGAGTGGTGGAAGTCGTGGCGCAGATTCTCCAAATTCATGGCCCAGGGACCGAGTTTCTGCCAGTTGACCCTCTGGAAGGCCATGATGCAGTGAAGGTTGCCGCTCACCTGTGAGACAGTGAGAAGTCCTTTTGTTAGGCACCGTACGATATACAGCAACATTTTTAAATGAGAGGTGAGCGTCATGGTGACCTTTTTGGTTTTGCGGCGCTGAATTCCCCTGTCTGTGTGACGAATGTCCAGATATTCTGGATTTTGTGTGTTGAGGTCGGTCACAATATCTGGCCACCTGAAAAGAGATACTCAATGTAAAGCAGCTAAAAAAAAAAAAAAAAAANAAAAAAAAAAAAAAAAAAAGCTGTGAGGAATAAAATAAGCAGAGACCGAATGCTAACGTAACTTACTTTTTACAGTGAATAGCCGGATGTTTCCTGCTGGGTTCACCGATTAAGATCCAGTGTTCCATTTCATTTATCGGTAGAGGCCCCCTTTGCACAAAAACAACAATGCTCCCCCAGTTCATAAACTCTTTAAAGGACCATACTGTCCAATTTGCATGTTTGAGCCTAATATATTCAATTTCCATACACATAATATTACTGACAATCACTTCCCAAAGCATACTACTGGAACAATAATGTAAAATGTATGAAAATTGAATATATTAGGCTCAAACACGCAAAATGGCCAGTATGGTCCTTTAAATGAAATTGCACAGCATTAGATTCGTTTAGAAATGCAGGTACCTGTATGCCTTTGCTGCTTTGAGTGGCGTGGCCTCAAAGCCCACTGGGCAGAAGTAGTGGTTCTGGCAGTGGTAGATGTAGGCCATCGTCTCATCCTTCAGTCCTTGCGTCAGTTTCATTAGTGCTCCTTCAGCTGAAACATATTCCGAGTGGTTATTACACTTCGCATCACTCCAAGAGCGTGGAGGTGATCAAACCTCACTTCTGAGCGACTCACCTGTTTCTCCTGCTGTTTTGTGTTTGCCATGCGGCTTGTAGAGGATATAAGAGCAGCCTCGGACTCTAAAGTTATCATTGATTTGTCTGAACCATCTGTAAAAAACAAAAAAAAACAAACACATTATAAATTAACAAAGTTTAAAAAGTGAACTGATTATTTAGAAAGACTGCACTGATGTGATAGCAGTTCTATGTACCGCATAAGAGTGGCATTTCCTGTAAAAGGACCAAACTTGATGTCTTCAAAAGGTGGCTGAAACCCCAGAATATGCAGCGCCTCCTCCTGGGAGATGGGTGGGAGGCTGGCAATAAACCAACACACACGATCAAGAACTGCAGTCGCCACGGTGGCCATCTTACCGCTTCATCAATTGTAAACGACACCTGATATGAATGAATAGAAGACAACATGTACTGCACACCTCCCTGCTCCCAAAGTGCTATACAAGAAGTTCCAGCAGGACACCAGTGAAGAGATCCCACAGGAAGTCTTGTACTGCGGCCGACTGATGCAGTACCTGAAAACATGAATTATAGATAGATAAGTGCTTTATTAATCCCTGAGGGGAAATTGCATTTTTACAACAGCCTACACATAAGAACAAACACAATGTGCTCATGGACAATGCAATATTATCAGTAAGGTGGAAAATAAAGATTATCCTGATAAAGTGTGAGTACAGGGGAAAGATAAGATGTAATGTGTTTTGTATATTATTAATAATATTTTTTTTAAAAAGTTTCTATTTCATTTAAAGGATGATTCCACAAATCATCTAACAACATATCTGATGTCATTACTGCATGAATGAAGAACTAGGAGAAAGGAAGCTAGATGGTGGGATGATTTCCAGCTATCATGTCAGATTGTTAAAGGCAGGGTTTTTTTTTTTTTTTTTTTTTGGTTTTTTTGAGATATTAAATATAATATTACCATCTTCTGAGGTCCAGGACTTTTCTCTGCTTGATCTCTTCCAGTGAAGCGTGAGGACAGAGGTCTTGCAGATTACGGCTGGGTCTGTCTGACGACTTCAACTTCTTGACGCTGCATTTCTTCACATTGCCTACATGTTCACAAACAACAACACGGACAAATAATCCACTTCATGGCATTAAAAAACACACACGTTTTGTTCAATAATACTTATTTGGGATCATAATAAAGAAAAAAATGTGCAGAGATGCATTATTGCTGATATAATTTGCACGGTTGTTACAGAGCATAAGTGATGAGTTAATAATCATTCTGACAATTAATTTTTGCCTACTTGTCCTTATTTTTCTGGTGAGCACAGCGTTGAAGTCTGTTGTGTCGATCTCCCAGGCCAAAATGGGCTTGGTGTTGCTGGAGGTCACCTCTTCTATGTCACAGTCCCCGTCTGAAGCCACGTCAGCACCTTCTGGCTGACTTGGGGTTAAGTCAGATGAGGGTTTGGATTTCATAAGTGGGGACCCACCATCCTGCTTGCTTGGGGCCACGTCCCTGGCTGTGTTTGGGGGACAGTACACTGAAGCGGCCTGGTTGAGAAGAGCATAGTCAGAGCAAACTGTGTAGAACTTCTCACGGGAGTGTGTGACGGGACAGGTCCACGGCAGCTGGAGCTCAGCACTTGAAGCCCGCCTCACTCTTGCACTGTCCCGGGTAAGGGAGCTGATCAGAGTGCGTTCCGCCACCACATTGGAGGGCCTTTGCAGCCCAGCTGGTTCTGCTGGCCCAGGTAGGTTTCCTCCTTGGCCTTCTGATGTATTAGGCATCGAACAGCCACTTAGATGGTGGATGAGAGAATTAGATGAGGCTGATTGTGTTGTTGAGGAGATAGCTGCCACTTCTGGAGAAGAAAAGAGCAGAGATTTAAAAAAAAAAATGAAGATGGAGATCTAATACCGAAAGCATTACATCTTTATTGCCTCCCTGTTTTCATGCCATCATTGCAACTTAAAAGCACAAAGTGACAATCAGACATTAGGCAGCATTATGTAACGTGTTTATCCTATAACAGCTAAACAATATAACAAAGCAGGCGATGAAGATAATCTTTATGTGTAACGCTGCAGTGGCTCTTATTTCTTGCCTGTAACTGCAAGGATGTTGGATAATACCTAATATCACCAGTGAAGTGTGTGTTGTCGACATGACACACACAGCTACATCAGCGCTTTCGTACTAGCTAGCACATGTAAACACACCCGGCTATAAACATATTTATTCATACCTTGCACGCCCTTTAAAGGTCAAACGGGCCAGGAAGCTAAAAAAAAAAAAAATCAAGCTAGCTACATATTAATGGATTAAGATAAACCTTAACAAGCTACGTGTAAAAGAATAAACGATAGTTTTATGATACGACGTCCTCCTGACCCATATCTGCTTCCTGTGCAGGTTTGATGGACTAAACCATTCTGAGCATGAAAGAGGGGTGCACGGACGAAAAAATAAAATCAAACTCGTTTATAGTATAAAAATACTCAGGAATGCGTTGATGTCAAGCACAAGAAAGGTTTTAGTAAATTAAAATATTTTGTTATTTCATTATACTGCAGATATATCACATACAACTTTAATTGTTTTCGTGCGCACAACCCGCGTTCGTAAAAATTAAAATCAATCACAAGAGAGAATGCGACAGCTCTTTAAACTTCAGCCTGACGGAAGGTAAGAATTAACAGTGACTTTATACTTTAATTCTCTAAAACAACAGTAATTGCCTGACATCACAACATAATAAAGTTTAAATAAAAAGTGAAAAAACTCTACTTACGCTTTGGAGAATAAGGTAGTCGCGTATGAACGACGGTTTTAGTGAATCTGTGAATCAAAGATGACTTCATTTTAAAATCCCGCAAGTGTGAGTGCATTGTCACACTTGCGGCCAAAGAGCAAATCATTTATAAAGTGTGTTTGTGATAAATTAACTTCGTCCATTGTGAGGTTATTTTATTAACATGAGTTTTCTAACAGTAGACATTTGGAATATAACTGTTTAAACACTTTACCGGAGTTTTCTGGTACTGTTGTGACCTGATCAGCTGTCATTTTAAAGGACCATACCACCATTTTGCATGTTTGAACCTAATATGTTCAATTTTCATACACGATACGTTACTGACAGTCATTTCCCAAAGCATAAAACCATACTTCAGCTTTCCTGATATTTTGCAAAATCTCTTAATGTTTCAAAATCAAATATTCAGGCGATACAAAATTGATGTTTCAGCCTTATGAAGTCAAGGTCGTTAAAATTTTGACGCAGGTCTTCTTTTGGGACTATATTCCCTGGTGGAGACATACATTCACTCTGCACTTTTTATTGNCAGGTCTTCTTTTGGGACTATATTCCCTGGTGGAGACATACATTCACTCTGCACTTTTTATTGCGCTACATGCTAAAATTACGAAACTGCCAAAAAACTTAATATACGTATTGTTCACGATGATGGATTACCTATCAAGTATCAACAAGTTAATTTTAATAGCTTACCATAATGAACTGAAATCAGTGATGGTCTGGAAAAAAATGTTTTAATTCATCGTTCCAGTAGTATGTTTTGGGAAATGATTGTCAGTAACGTAACATGTATGAAAATTTAATATATTAGGCTCAAACATGCAAAATGGTTGGTATGGTCCTTTAACAATAAATTATTTTAATAGCGTTCATCAACATATCTGGTGAGTTTTAACCATTGACACACTGTCGAATCCTTTTGTGATAATCCTTTTGTTTTGTTTTTTGTTTTTTTTTTGAATAATAGAATTTTTTTTTTTTTATCTATGTATTCAAAATTCATTGGTCTAGTACAGCAGGAGATACATATTTTGCTCAGAATATTGATAGAAAACCCCAGGAATATGTTCCAGCTTTCAGAAAGTACTGATATGTGAAATCCTGCTGAGGTACAGATGGTAGATAATCTGTGCGATTTTGACACACTTATTAGTCAATCACAAACAAATGTTCATTCAGTTAATTGTTTGGAATATAAAATTGACAAAAATAACAGCCACCAGACCCTCAGAAGGAAATAAATCCTTACAAGTAAGAGGCTGTAATCACAAATTATTAGCAGATAATAATATAGTGATTGCAGCTGATGAATTGATTACTAAAATTGCCATCAGTCATTTTAGATTACCTAATTGATTATGATACTCTGACCCACAAATCCTTTCAGCACTAACCAATCAAAACAAAGGCCAAAGACCTGTTTGCTGCTCCTTAAAGGACCATAATGGTGATTTTGTTCACCACAAATGAAGAAACTACACCTTAACCGATTGGCTTTCCACATAAAACTAATAAAATGAGTGCTTGTGAGCATGAAATTATGAATTTCATAGAAAAACATGGCAAAGAAGCTGGTGATCATCGACACGGACTGCGGCATAGATGACGCCCAGGCTATCATGCTGGCCTTGGCTGCACCAAACATTCAGGTCCTGGGTGTAACCTGTGTTTTTGGTAACGCAGCAGTCGAGAACGTCTGTCAGAATGTTTTGAGGGTCCTCTCCGTCTGTGAATGTCAGCAAGTAAGTTACTAAAACAGTGTTTCAACATGCCGAGGACACATGCATATTATTAACGTTCATGGTTTAATAATGGATGATGCCGTCTCATGTTTCATTTCGTTTCAACAAATGCTACTAGTGGAACTATTTCCACAGATACCAGTGTTCCAAGGCTCTGGTGGTCCTCTTGTTGGTGCCGTTGAACCATGTCGTGACCACTTTGGAACTGATGGACTCGGAGATGTGATTGAAGACAAAGACCCACAGTGGAAGGAGAAAATCCAGAGAGAGCATGCTGTCAATGCCATGATTCGACTGGTTTCTGAAAACCAGAACCAGGTGAGAGGCTCCTGTGGGACAGGAAGGAACGTACCCTTGGCTCTTGTAATACATGACTGCTATCTTGTGTTGTAGTCATGAAATGTACTTTCCGCAGGTCTCCCTGGTGGCTCTTGGCCCGCTGACAAACCTAGCATTGGCTATCAGACTGGATCCAGGTTTTCCCCAAAAGCTGAAAGATTTGTACATTATGGGTGGCAACATGGAAGGTAATTCTACCATATGATTTCAGCGTTTGTGTGGGAAACGTATGACGTGTTTTTCTATTTGTAGGAAAAGGGAATGTGACGTTATGTGCAGAATTTAACTTTGCACTGGACCCAGAATCTGCGTATGTTGTGCTGGAGGAATTCCTTTGCCCCACACACCTCGCAACATGGGAATATTCTTGCAGAAACGCACTGACATGGGTAAGATGTGAACCTTTAAAAAAAAAAACCTGCAGTCATTTTCCCTTAAAAATAATTTTCCTGATTTGATTTTATTTTTTTAATTGTATAGGAGTTCTTTGAACAACTGATCAACCAGGATGCCCCTGCTGCACGATTTATGAAGATGATAACATCGAAATGTTGGGCCTACTCCAAGGAGACTATGAAAAACAAGAGAGATGTGTACTTCGGACCAGGCTTTGTTTCTTATGATGCTTATGCAATGGCAGCGTGCATCGATGACAGCACTGTAACGGAGAATATCGAATGTCCTGTCCGCGTTGAGCTGCAGGGGTCAATCGGCCGTGGCATGATGGCGCTGGATCGCATCAACTCTTTGAACAAGAGTCATTGCGTGTTTGTCATGAATAAATGTGATCGTGTCAAGTTCAGTCAGATGCTAATGGAGTCCCTGAGACAACCGTGTGATAAGTGATATTTTGTGCCTTGTTGGAAAAAAAAAAAAACTCTGTTGCTTTTAAATTGACATGTGAATAANTGATATTTTGTGCCTTGTTGGAAAAAAAAAAAAACTCTGTTGCTTTTAAATTGACATGTGAATAAAGAAAGTAAACTATTCCTCCATTCTAAATGTAATCTTTCCCCCCAAATGTACTGAATAAAGTAACATTTACAAAAACATGTCTTGCTGAAATCTTTAATTTGAATTTTCTGACAAAGAGGCAATGAACAATACAAACCTCACACTTTCGTTTTTTGATCACTTGACCAATTTATTCTCGCAGCAGGCTCTGCCCTATATTTAGGGCAGAGCCCATTTTAAAATGGGAAACACAAACATTCATGAAGCTTCTTTGGGCTGTGTATGAGATCTGAAAAATCACATTTCAGGGGATGAAACATCCCTTCTGCCAATAACCGAGTGCAGTAATTCTCAATCAAGCCAAAAATATGTTGTGATTTGAGAAACCAATTTTCATAATATACCAATAAGAATGAAAATGCCTTTGAAGTTTGAAACAAAAGACGCATGGCTTAACATAATACGCATTTTCCAAATTAATACTGAACTTCAGGAAAGCTGTGCCATGTGCTAATAAACTTTCTGGAGAAATGCAGCATTACCAAATGTGGCTTTCTATAACAGCGAAACAACTGCAATGGCACAGCATGCCATTGCAGTTGTTTTTTAAACAACGCGTTTTTTAAATTTATTTAAGGGCACCTGTTAAAACATCCAAATAAAAGTCTGCATTTTTGCCCTGGTGAATAAAAAGCTGCAAAGACGTAAATAGGGGGGCCGGTAACGTGCAGTGCTGGGCTACCAAACGTGTTACGTTTTTAATGGAACACTGCTTTCTGTTGGGATTTCTCTGATTTTTAAAACATTTCGTTTTAGCATTGAGAGCGCGTCAACATCCGTAACGTGCTTTTGCTAAGTGTAGGTCATGTGTTGTTTAGTTGCCGTTGTCAGAGGAGCTGGGCCAGGGCTCGGAGCTTCGCCTGCTCAGGGTGGGGCGCCACATGCTCCACGGGTTGTAGGTCCGGCTCATCTCGGTGGGGGCTGGTGTGGGCGGTGCCGGACTGGTGGCCAGATCAGTCAGGGTTGTCGAGTTAGCTGATGGAGCAAAGGGGTGCAAGGCAGAATCCGCACTTGTAGACCAAATGGAGCTGCCGAAGGGCATAGTCGTAGCCCAGGGACTGCGAGTGTTTCCCAGGAGTGACTGCAAGAGAATGGAGACGCCTCAGAGTGGAATTGTGAAACAGGAAGAGAATCTCTGACCATCACCTGACACCGAGTGAGGGAACTTACTGCGGTTGGGGCGGTCGGTGAGCTGGAGCTGCTGGGCCAGGAGTGTAGGGAGTCGTTGCTCGGCGTGTCCCAGATGGAGGAGGAGACGGCTGGGAACTCGGGCCAGCTTTGCTGAGGCTCCAACGACTTCGGGAAATTCATGCCGCTAAAAACTGAAACCAAACGTGCTGCGGTGAAAACTCTGTCAACCATAATGCGTTCAACCCGTTGCTCTGCATTCTTCTATCCTTCCTGTCTTACCTCCTGTCAGATTGAAGGAGTTGTTGGGTCCAAATGCAGAAAATGAGTTGGTGGAACTGAAGTTTGGACTGCTGGCCGTGTCAATGGGGCTCCATAACCCAGAGCTGAAAAAATGAAAAAAAAAAAAAAAANAAAAAAAAAAAAAAAAAACAATAAGTGGAGATTGGAGTGGAGAAACGTACTGTCATATTAATTTGTTGGAGTTGTACTCACCTGTCAGAGCTGTCACTTTCCACTGATGTCATGTGTGCAAGACTCTTTCCTTGGTTCTCAGTTTTAGCTGAGCCGGTGCCGCCTGATGAGAACAAAGCAGTGCACGTTTGTGTCTTTCCATAAACAACACTGTCATAACAACACTGTTACACACCCCAATCAAACATTACTTTAGGTATTTTACCTGGGCTTCTGTCATAGCCTGCAGCCACAGCAGCAAAGGTGGGGTTCCCATTTTTGCCCGGGAGTGAAGCGGCGGAAGACAACTTATTTCCTGGTGCCTTCTTCAGGTTTCCCTCGCTGCAAAAAAGCCAGGAATGCATCAGGCACCTTCGTAAGACTTCAGCGTAGTTACGACGCTTTGTTAGTCTGCTGTAACTTAGTCGTCCGAGCGCGTACCTGTTGCTGTTGAGCACGCTGCTGTAGGTGCCTCGGGACAGCGAGCTGGGGGAAGTCGGTGGAGGGGAGCAGGTCCTGGCTGTGATGGATTGCTTCAGGAAAGGGTCTGCGTTCATGGTCTGGATGGAGATCTGCTGAAGACTGTCTGCTTCTGCGGGTTTGGGGACAGAAGAATGGCAAGATGATCAGCGGCTTTTCAAACAAGCACGGACAGGAGGAAAGACACTGGATGCAATGAGACCGTTTCAGGTTGCGACTTACGGATGCTGTTTTTCGAGAGAGGGACGTCCCATTCTGGAGAAGCGAACTCCTTCTCGCCTTCTGAACTGCTGCTGTGGCCGAGCTCGGGGACGGAGCCACTGGACAGCAACTTAGCCAGCAGAGACGGACGTCCATCTTCCAGCTTCACAGCTACTGCCAAAAGAAACACATCTCATAACGTCTTGCACTGAAGCGAAAGGCACAAAAAAAAAAAAAAAAAAAAAAAAAAAAAAGACAATTTAAAAGAAACTCACATCTCTGCTTCTGCAGGGCTCTCGTCTTTGGGATGTTGGTCAGAGGGTGAAGCGCTTTGGATGTGAAGCTCTTGCGTTGTTTGTTCTCCAGCGGCGTCACGTATGGCAACTCAAGAGAGCTGAGCAAAGTAAAGATTTGTCAAAAAAGAGGATCGTAAAAAAACATGGGAAGTTGGTGAATGTTGGCCGCAATCAAGTGATCAGACCTGGATTTTTCTGCTTGGCTCTCCTTCTTTGTGGTTCCTTGCTTCTTGTTTTTGGGCTTAATCAGGAAATTTGTCGCTTCCTCTTTCCCTTTTTCTGTGGTTACGGTCCTCCCTTTCTTTTTCACTGGTTCCTGACAGGAGGTACAGGAAAATTTATTACAATGGCATGCTGGTAGAAGCTTTACTTCCATAAGGTTTACTTTAAAGTAATTTTGTTGTATCTCTTCCATGTATCTGTGTAGTAAATCACCAGCACATAAACTACTGCTGAGTTACTGCACTGTCATTTTGTCTAGACTAATTGATTTACAGTATGTAGTACCTCTTTGATGCTGGTCTCCACATCTGGATTGGAGGTCTCTGTAGTCGTGGAGGAGCTGTCGTCGTTGTCAGCCAGGGTGTCTTTAAGCTCGTCTCCCTCAGTCTTCACCAGAGTCTTTTTCTCTTTCTCTTCCTTCTTCCTCTGGGCTTTTGTTTTCCCTCGCAGCTTCCCTTTAGATTCCAACACTGTAAGCAAAACATTCACATGTAACTTTCAAAATCTGAAAAATAAGTACAAAGGACTCCCGGCCCTCTGCGTAAAAACTGACGTGGATACCTTTGTTCTGTATGGACTGAGAGCTCTGCTCCTGTAAAGCCTCAGCGCTCAGCGGCTCGGGACGNACCTTTGTTCTGTATGGACTGAGAGCTCTGCTCCTGTAAAGCCTCAGCGCTCAGCGGCTCGGGACGGTCAAGGTCGTTGTCCATGGCTCCTAGCAGGTTGGCAAAATCTGCATCGTCAGCACACAGGCCTCTGTGAGGCAACGATGACCCAGCTAAACCTGGACTCTGAAGGTCCAGGAGCACACCGGGCTGCTGTTGCTTGGTGTTCCGAGACTTCCGATTGGTTAGCTGGCTCGCAGCTGGGGGGCCGTCTTGGCCTGAGGTGGGACTTGCTTTGGTGAGCTGGGAGGAAGTAGCTTGCATAGATGGTCGGCTAAAGCCTATCCTGGATCTTTTGTCTTGACTTTCTTGGTCTGATAAGGTGCGGCTGTTGCTCTGTCGGCCTCCAACCCGTGACGGTCCGCTGCTGGACGCATATAATCCTCTGGAGTTCTGGGGTGAGTCACTGTAATCATTCAACCTGAATGTTATTAGAAAAAACCTGGTTAAACAAATGATATATGCTACATGTATATTCACCTTGTACTCTTTATAAAGACTTCATATGATGTATGCACACTTACATTTTCTAACAACTAATCAAAAGACCATTAATTTCCTTTGATCACTACTTTACTCAGAAGACAGTAAAATCATCTCAAACTGATTCTCTCCTTGTTAGCTTCACTAATTTCTTACATCTGGATTTACTTGTCAAACCATTTCATTTTCAAAATACTTCCATGATGATAAAACTTAAAGGATCATACCACCGATTTTACATGTTTGAGCCTAATATATTCAATTTTCATATGTTATGTTACTGACAACCATTTCCCAAAAGCATATTTCATATTTTGCAAAATCTCTTAATCTTTCAAAATCAAATATTCAAGTAATACATCCACCTTAAAAATCANATATTTTGCAAAATCTCTTAATCTTTCAAAATCAAATATTCAAGTAATACATCCACCTTAAAAATCAATGTTTCTCCTGCTAATAGTTATGCAGCCTTAGGAAGTCATGGTCATTTAAAGTTTTCAATAAATGCAGGTCTTCTTTTGAGACTACATCCCTGGTGGAGACATACATTCACTCCATGCTTTTTATTGCGCTTAAATGCTAAAATTACTCAACTTTGAAAAAAACCTGAATACATGTCTTGTTCGTGATAATGGATTACCCCTATCTCAAGAACTTTTCAAGTATCAACAAGTTGATTTTAATAGCATACCAGAATAAACTGAAACCAGACCAAACATAAGGTAGTCTGGAAGGTAGGAAAAAAAAACTGAACTCACCATTCCAGTAGTATGCTTTGGGAAATGATTGTCAGTAACGTTATGTGTATGCAAATTGATATATTAGGCTCAAACATGCAAAATGGATGGTTTGGTCCTTTAAAGCAAGCTGCAGGAGAACCTTTTAATCATACGGCAGAAAGCTTTCAGAGGAGAAGGAGGAGGAGGAGGTGATTTGGATTCCTTTAGATTGTACAAATGTACCTAATAAAATCGCAAACTGTATTGACAATGACGTCATAAATCTTGAGTCGATCAAGATATTCCTACATACTCTCCTTTGTCTCTCAACAACAATAAATTCTGCCTCAGATGTGACGCACCCACTGCGCGTTACACTTACTTTGACTCACTGTGGATTTGCACAATTTCCCTGAGATTAAATGGTCTCCCAGTCTCCATGGTGGAGTTGGATTCCACAGACAGGCGTCTCTTAAAAGGCTCCCAAATACTTTGAGCCTCCAGGTAAGCGGTGGCAATCACCACCAGAAACATGGAACTGGAAAGACATAAGGGAAGGTAAATGTACAGCATACAACAGTAGCGTTTCTTTATGAAGTTTAATCAAAGGTTGATACTGTGGATCTGCTCTTTGAAAGGAAAATTAAATTCAAGTCTGATTTTATTATCTATGCAAGAGTTGAGTCATTATGTTAATAAATGCCAGTGTTCTGTATTGATTTGGATGGAATAAAAACAATCACCAAATGCAAATTTCTTTAAGTGTCACAACTCTCACATTTTCACTGATTTGTGTACTGCTAATGTGCATAATAAAATGTAAAGGTTACTTCTTGCATTTGATCTTCTGTAGGAAAAAGGTTTTAGTTTTAAGTTAATTTAAAAAAATAAAAAATAAAAAAATAAGACATGAAAGTGAAGCAGCCTGAAGAGCTCAGCAATTTTCCCAAAAATGAGTCATTGTTTCTTGGTTTGGAAAAAACTTTGAGCCAGCTTACTGCCTGATGTAGACTTAAAGGGCCATTTTGCATGTTTGAGCCTAATATATTCAATTTTCATACATGTTATGTTACTGACAATTATTTCCCAAAGGATAAAACCATATTTCATTTTTCCTGATGTTTTGCAAAATCTCTTAATCTTTCAAAATCAAATATTCAAGTGATACACCCACCTTAAAAATCAATGTTTCTCCTGCTACTAGTTACGCAGCCTTATGAAGTCACGGTCCTTTAAATTTTTCCATAAACACAGGTCTTCTTTTGGGACTATATTCCCCAGTGGAGACATACATTCACTCCATGCTTTTTATTGCGCTTAAATGCTAGAATTACAAAAGTTCAAAAAAACCTGAATATAGGTCTTGTTCATGATGATGGGTTACCTATCCCAAGAACGTTTCAAGTATCAGCAAGTTGATTTTAATAGCGTACCAGAATAAACTGAANTAGTATGCTTTGGGAAATGATTGTCAGTAACATTACGTGTATGAAAATTGAATATATTAGGCTGAAACATGCAAAATGAGTGGTATGGTCCTTTAAGTTACATTTAGCTGATGAATCCCTGTGAGATTCAGCAGCTAAATGTAACTGAAGTCTACATCAGGCAGCAAGCTGGACGAGCCAAATCCGTCACTGTGCAGAGTGACGCTCACCTCATAATGAGAGACACGATGATGTAGAGCTCCAGCTCCCAGTTCGGCCTGGGTAAGGTCTCTGCGCATGTGGCTAACATGTGGTACGGCAAGGAGGCGTTCAGAACAAACACGAACTCAGAGCCTCCACATGTCACCAACTTCAGCTCCCGGATCACTCGAGATGAAGTAAAATCGGGTGTAAACCTGTGGAAAAATAACATGTTTAATACAGTATGTTTTCTCAATTCAAATGAATCAGTTATCTCCACCTGAGATGAAACCAATTTGTCTATTAAATCCACCTGCCATCTATCAATGTGACCACAAAGTGTACCTAATAAACTGGTTATATAAAGCCTATGCAAAAAGCTCTATATGTTTTTTAAAGCCAGCCCTATACGATAGTGAAGTTTTAAGGTGTTTTTGTAGGATTGCTTACTCGTGTCTCATTATTCACTGTGGTAATTTGGCCACTATCAGTTCCCAAGAAACAACATTAGCCAATAGCCATTATACAGCAGGTGTGCTAATCAAAAAGAAAAAAAAAAAAAAAAAAAAAAAACTGATAAGGATCAATGGGTGTGGCTAAGGACTGACACGTGTTAAAATATAAATACACAAGAACAATCTTGTTAATTTAAGATTATTAAGCCAAGCTTGTTTGAATTTATTCTGTATTTGTTTTATTCAAACTAACAGATTATTTAATTATTTAATGGATTTAGCAGAACAAGTTAAAAATTTAAAATCAAAGTTAGCAGTTAGGTCACACTTTGTATGTATTTTTGAGACCTGACTGCAAAGTCGAACGTTTGATGCCCGTTAGGCATTAAATCTGACATGCTTTAGTTGTGCCTTTGGTGACTTGTGTTAGAATAATAAAATCTCTCACACGGAATGAGAAGAGACTATTTTAACTCTGACGCATTAACATATGTTATATGCCTAAAGCAGCTGTGGTGTGTGCAAGTTAAAACAGCATTTCTGTCAGAGGAACTTGGAACAGAATGCTAAGTAGCCTACAGCATGACTACATTGGAACCACATCAATGTGCCTTAACCGGCCATACAAAAAACAATGTACAGCTGAAGATGTGTGAGATTATTTCCTCTTGTGTTGCTCTCCCTCTTGATTTGTTTGAGCAAAAGTTGATTAAAAGAATTTGACAGAAACATGCGAGGTGCTGAATTTGTTAAATGATTACATGCTTCACAATTTTAGGTGGATTTCATCTTTTTTTTTTTAAATAACGAGGGGAAATGAGACCTGATGGGAGCAACCAGAGGCTGCAGAGAGACAGAGAGCCAATTCATCCATTACTGAGGGCTTACTCAGCAGAGAGGCTGAAGACGAGTATTAATAGAGGCTGTGGGTGATGGGCAGAGTACACACACACACACACACCCTCTCTTTAANCGAGTATTAATAGAGGCTGTGGGTGATGGGCAGAGTACACACACACACACACACCCTCTCTTTAACTGATGTGTACACTGAGTGACTCGAGTCCCTATGAAATTCCCAAATTCTTATGCAGGCCTGATTCTGAGACCGCAGACCAAAATTAGACGGGCAGAATACCAGATTCACAAAACACCGAGGAGGAAGAAACTTACAGTATGATGAGGTCTTTCGAAGCATTCGGCTTAAGTGCAAATTCTTGACAGCTGAGAACTTTGAATCCATATCCTTCACAAGCATGTCCGTTGATTTCTGCTGATCTGATGGTGATCGGCAGCAAGCCTGTGTTTTCCACTCGAAATGTTCTTCTGAGGGTGAAGTTCGGCTCCTTGACTTTTGTCTCTGAAATAAAAGAGGAGGAGGAGGGTAAAGGTCAGCAAAAGATTTTGAACAGGATGAAACCGAAAGCATTTACGCCAGGTGAAGACAGCTTGGGTTTGTGCAAGTTTCATTAACAATGTTTAGATCTAAACAGAAACGTGGCTTCAATAAAGGTCAAATATGAAAATCAATCTATCAATCAATCCATTTGGGAGTTACAGAGATTCCAATGCTGTGATTCAGATTTTAGCGTTGGGTGGTGCTACTCTTTGGATCACACACTGGGCCTTTAATATAAACTGATGTGTCTTATTTAGAAAACAATCTTTAAAGGACCATACCGGCAACTGTGCATGTTTGAGCCCAATATATGCAACCTGTATACATGTTCTGTTACTAATCAATTTCCAAAACATAAAACTGTATTTTAGTTTTCCTGTTGTTTTTTCAAATCCCTTAATCTTTCAAAATCAAATGTTCAGGTGACACACCCACCTCAAAATTTAATGTTTCACCTTCTAACACTGATGCACGATGTAGAAGTGATGATTGTTTTTAATTTCTCAGTAAAATCTGGCTTCTCCTGGGACTATATTTCCTGGCGGAGACATATATCGCCTTCTGTGCAGCTCTTTGTTAGATCAATTAGATAGTTATTTCGACCTAAAACCTAAAAGACATCTTGTTCGCTGTGATGGATTACATATCTCAAGTGTGTTTCAAGTCTCTGAGTTGACTTTTAAAGCGTACTGGAATGAACTGAAACCAATGGCAGTCTGGAAGGTAGGAAAAAATTCAGAAATTTACTGCTAAAGTAGTACGTTTTGGGAAATGGTTGTCAGTAACGTGTATATGGATTGTATACTGTATATTGGGCTCAAACATGCACGATCGCCGGTATGTTCCTTTAAAGCCTAAGGCCTGGAGAAACCAGCCCCCATCACTGAAGACTGGTCATAAAGGAGCTGCAGTTTGTTTCAGCCCATAATGGGTTAAGTATTTATTGCATTAACATGAAAGAAACATATTTCATGTTGTGGCTTGTCCAGGCCAATGCCAAACTACATAGTATTGAGACATTTTAATGCTCTGCACACACTCACACAGGTGTTGTAAGTTATTCTGGCTGAACATTAATCAAGGCTGCGTTCCATCTGTTAATGCCTTTCTGAGCCATCGTGCTGTGCATGACACACTTCCTGACACGCCTAAATGAAGCGGATCATTAAAACGTCAACAAGTTACACTAGCCACCGTGAGACAAGTCTGCAGGTAAGTTTGCCCCACCCTAACAGTTACACCTAAACTAATATGATACCTAATGACATGTCAATCAAGGACATTTTATTCCCGCCCACATAGCCTGAGGGGAATTCTAATCAGGAAAGATGTAAAACACCTGTGTGGGTGTGCCATGTGTGTCCTTTTGTAAACTCATTGTAGGTTTTGCATACAAATTCTTCTTATAAATGTAGACAAATAAAAACTTCAATATTTCCCGGTGAAATGAACAAAAAGTATTATGTACCTGCAAATGAAAATACTCAAGTAAAGTTGAAAAGTAAAGTACATCAAAACTGTGAATTTTTTACTTTTTTTTCCCCAGAAAATTTCATTTCTGACTGACAAAGTCATTTGGATGAATAGTAAAATGTTTCAGAATTAAAAACTTGAATCCGGTTGACTCATTTTTCATACAGTATATCTACCCGCATGGATGACTGAGAATCCTCATTAAAATGTCTAAATATTTTGTTCAAGTAACTTTATTTAACCGGTCCAACACAGAGCTGCATGGAAAAAAATGTATGTCTCTGCCAGGGAATATTGCCCCAAGAGAATACTGCTGTTAGCAGGCAAAATACTGAATTTCAAACTGTATCACCTGAACATTTGATTTTGAAAGATTAGGGAATTTGGCAAAATAACAGGAAAATTAAAATACAGTTTAATATTTTGGAAAGTGGTTGTCAGTAACGTAACGTGTATGTGGGTAGTATTTATTGAGCTTAAAGGACCATACTGGTGATCATGTATGTTTGAGCCTAATATATTCAATTTTCATTCACGTAAAGTTACTGACAATCATTTCCCAAATGATAAAACTGTATTTCAGCTTTCCTGATATTTTGCAAAATCTCTTAATCTTTCAAAATCACATATTCAAGTGATACACCCACCTTAAAAATCGATGTTTTGCCTTATGATGTCATGGTCGTTTAACTTTTTCAATAAATGCAGGTCTTCTTTTTGGACTATATTCCCCGACGGAGACATACATTCACTCTGCACTTTTTATTGCACTTAAAACGCTAAAAATATGTAACCTGTAAAAAAAATTAAATGCACGTCTTGTTCACGATCATGGATTACCTATCCCAAGAATGTTTCAAATATCAGCAAGTTGATTTTAATAGCGTACCAGAATGAACTGAAACAATGGTGGTCTGGAAGGTAGGAAAAACATTTTTAATTCACCGTTCCAGTAGTATGCTTTGGGAAATGCTTGTCAGTAACGTTAAGTGTATGAAAATTGAATATATTAGGGTCAAACATGCACAATCGGCAGTATGGTCCTTTAAATTTGCAAAATTGCCTATGTATGGTCCTTTAACTGCAGTACTCAAATAAGTGTATTTTATTACTTTACTTGGTTTAGTCATATAAGTTTTTTAAAAAAGTTTATTAATTTAACTCTACCAATTAGATTGCGTTACTTTATGTGTTACTCTGACTTTAACCCAAAGGTTAGAGCTGAAAACGGCAGATGGTAAACAGTAAATATGAAGCGATGATTTGAGAAAACGTTGGGATGCTGGTTGAAGTAAAACAGACTCCATGCTGACGCTGAGCTGGGCCTCATCAGCACAAACTCACTCTCTGTGCAGTCTTTCAGCAGGGCCTCTGTCATCTTAAACCTCAGCGAGCTGCCTTGTCCCGGAGACTTCCCCGCTACTTTCAGGCTCTCCGTCGTACCCCAGCCTTGAAGTACGATGGTGTCAATCACAGTCAGGTTATTCCTAAAGACATTCCCAATGATGCAGACAGCGTCATGACAGGAATGCATACATACCCCTCTGACTTTGCTTAGTTACTTAGAAATCTGTGAATGTATATTTCCGAATAAATTACCGAACGATGAGGAGGGAGGAGACGCTGTGGTTGCTCACAGGAGTGAACCTGACATTGAAGGATTTAATTTCTCCGGGCAGAAGGAGGAGATTGTACACAAAGGGTCTCGTTGATCCCTCTACGAACCCTGTGCTGCTCTTCATTAGGGATGTCTGCCAAACAAACAAAGTCTCTGTTAGGCGAAAATGACTTCCATGTGTTGACTCAATGATGGAGAAGAGGACTGTCATTACAAACTCAATTACGTGGCAACCTGCTGATTCCTGGAATACCTCTCTAACTGTGACAGCCTGAGAAACGGCAGCCGGTTAATATGGTAATACTCACTTGGTTTCTGTGGACTTGGAATTCTAAGGTATTCATATTAATATTGATGTTGGACAAATTTCCTAATGGCAACCTGCAAAATAAAGTCGGCAAATAATCAGTATTTAGCTATTTTTCTGCAATGTACACAGAACATAACATTTAGTGATTAAAAAAAAAAGAATCTGCTGGGGTTGTGGAGAGTTCCAACCTGTCAGCCAGCTTTCCGGAGAACACAGACGGGTTGGGTAACAAGGCCAGGGGGAGAACTTGGACAAAGACAGGAACATCAGCAGGGTTCTGCAGAATCACCTCCTCATCCTGCAAAGAAACAGCTCCGTTTTAGCTAACAACCCATGCCATGTTTCTCTGTAAGTGCAGATGTACTCATAAAAGATGGTTATTACTCACAGATGAGCTGTTTGTGTTGGTCAGAGGGAACATAATTCGTTGTGAAGAGTTGACTAATGAAGGCCATGTCAAATGTGCCGTTATTTTGGCTTGCACATTTTTCTGAAGGTCTGTGTTGACTTCAAAGACTGCTTCAACTCTTCAGTAAAAAAAAAAAACAAAAAACAAAACATCTTGTGACATTTTATAAAAGGAACCAGTTAACAGTCAAATATCGATCACAGAAGACCAACGATCCCTAAAGCCTACAGCCTAGTATGACTTACGTGTGACCTGAGCGCTCTTTCAGCTCTTTCCATCGTTTGAGTAGTTTCTGATGTAGATCTACATCTGCGTCCCAAATATCCTCCTGCAACACCAGTCCATGAGGCTTGGACTCGGCTGTTAAATACGAAGATATAACTTAATTCTGATTCTTAGGTGCGTGAGATATCAATGTGATACAGAATTGAAGGCTAAAATTTCACAAACACTTACACTTAAGTATGAATGGTAGCCCTACGTAGCAGTGGTCACCACAATGCAAGCTGGGATCAAAATAAATATTGGCCACCTGAAAAAGACGGAGAACGAAACGTGATTTTTAACGGCATGTGTTTGAGAACAGCGATGGCTATTTAGCTTTGCTCTGTGACATGAAGGCCTACCTTAGATTTGCGTCTGGGTTCCAGCTCATCTTTGTTGTTGCGGAGTCGTTTATAATAGAAGCGTATGTCTTCAGTCAGAGAGCGGATCTGCTGCAGCCTCACTTTTTGTGTGAAAGAGCTCTGTATGCTGAAGCTCTGGTGAACAACTTTACCCTAGAGACAAATAATACGCACAAATAATCGTGTCAAAGGCCTTACAGCTCAGACATGTCAACAGAAAGAGGTCAAAAGCTCTGTGTGTGATGGTTCAAACCACCATCTGCTTGTTGCTAGGGAAACGCAGGTGGAAAAGCCTATTCTTTAGTGAATTAAATAAAGAGATGTTCACCCAGGGAATCATTACAGAGATAAACCTTTCCAACAAATGCAGTAATGACCACTTGTGTCATTCTCACAATCGACACGGTTACTTACTGGAAATGAGGGTGGCAGGACGATGTGTTTAGGAGAACTGTTTAATGCCCCCACTGCGATGAGAGCTTTTACTGGGATGGTTAATATCTGAGAGAAAGACAAATTCACATTAAAATTAAGATCATGATGACTCATGCTGCACTCCTTTTAAAAACAGCTGAATAATAAGGAGGTCTGACTACATACCTCATAGTCTGTGGTTATGTGTATGGCTCCATCATACGTGCCCTCTAGTGCTTTGGCCACTAGTGTCACTCTGAACGCTGCATAATATCCAGAGGCTAATATCACCTTTGTAGAGACAAAAATATGCATTAGTCTACTTTCTCTAATTTAAGGCAACAGATACTACTACTAACCTTTCAGAGGACTGGGGATTTTTCACTCTAAAAATTCTCCTCTCTCTACTTTCTTCAGTTAATGAGTTTGGGATTTGTGCAAAATTAGCTGTATTATGATAACAACATAAAGGCAGAAGAAGCTCTAGAAGTCTTAAGACTGGCACTGAGCTTGAAGGACCATACCGGCCATTTTGCATGTTTGAGCCTAATATATTCAATTTTCATACATGGAATGGTATTGACAATCATTTCCCAATATGAACAAGACGTGCATTCAGGTTTTTTTCAAAGTTTTGTAATTTTAGTGTTTAAGCACATATAAAGTGCAGAGTGATCTGAAAATGTTTCCTAGTGGTGCATTCAAGTGCTGTAGTGAAGAACTGACTCCAGCAAGCATTTTCTTTTTTTTTTTTTTTTTTTTTTTTTTTNAAACAGGAAGCATTTTCAGATCACTCTGTGCTTTTTATTGCACTTAAATGCTAAAATTACGTTACTTCGAAAAAAAAAAACCTGAGTACATGTTGTTCTCAATGATGGATTACCTATCCCAAGAACATTTCAAGTATCAACAAGTTGTTTTAATAGCGTACCAGAATGAACTGAAACCAATGGTGGTCTGGAAGGTAGGAATAACATTTTTTTAATTCACCTTTCCAGTAGTATGCTTTGGGAAATGATTATCAGTAATGTTACGTGTATGAATATTAGGCTCAAACATGCAAAATAGCCAGTATGGTCCTTTAACACGAATACAGACGCGACAGTGGGTGCACAGAAAATGCAACATAGTTGTGGCCAAAAAAGCTGGCAGCTTTTGATTTGAAGGTCACTTGCGTGGTCGCTCGCCACTCGATTTTTGAAATAACACAGACAGCGTTTATATGACATAAATGCGTCTTCATTGACAACTGGCCACACAAAAAAGATGTGAAGGAAGGCGAAGTTGGTGTGGGGGGAGAGGGAGGGAGG
>VXCM01006894.1:0-19620 GCA_014773175.1 Lucifuga dentata | reverse complement strand
AGAGAGAGAGAGAGAGGAACAGAAAAAAACCAAACAATAGCGAACAACTTTTTTGTCTTGCAGCCAATCAAGTAACAGCAATTTCTCTTCTTTGTTAATAAATAACAACAACTGTCTTTTCACTTCCTTCATGTTTTGTTGTGGGAGACTGAAACGGTAACTACTTCTATGTCCGCTGTTTTGTTTTTTGTGTATGTGTGTGTGTGTGTGTTTGGGGGCGGCCAAGAGCGGCGGTTAAGAGCGCCACTGAAAGTGCTGGAGTTGAAGTGCGTGGTCATCATTCGCGGTTGCCATGAAAGCATGAAGAACCATGAATGCCAGGACACACACGGATGGTCCGTTTCAGAGGTGTTCGCATCCGTGTTAAGCATAAACCAGGTCTTACTGTTCTGTGATGGGAAGCTGAAGTGTTCTGCAGCTCTTGCATGCGGCTCAGTGCCACCGTCATGTTCCCCCTCTCTGTTTTCAGTAGCTCCATGGAAAGACTGTCCCCCGTGACCAACCAGGACTTTATCTCCAACTGGAGGAGAGAAAGGGTTGAAAAGAGGAGAGGTGTGTGTTAACAGTTTGTACAAGGATTTTTTTTTTTTTTTTTTNTTTTTTTTTTTTTTTTTTTGGCTTTTTAATCAGCATGCAGCTGTATTTCATATTGTTTAACCTCACACACCGTTACTACCTTTGGGATAGAGGTGTATGTTGTAACGTGAAAATGTTTAACTACAGTACTCAGTTTGGCATAGCCAGAAGCTCAGACAGACGAGCCTTGCATGCTGAGCTGAATTGAGCAAAAATAGGAAAGGCAGATTAAATTGTAGCCCATACAAAGTTATGCAAGTTCTTCCCAATTTTTTTATATTACGTAGTTTTATTCCAGAACAAGATGCCAGAAAAATGTGACAACACACTATCAGCTACTGGTTCATGAGTAGTGCAGCGACGTTTGCAGTGTGATGTACGTTCTCACCTCTATGGGATTACTGTTGACCACCACAAATGTGATGCTGCTGGTGTCTGTTGCACTGCGGACACCAAAGTCCAGGAGGTTCTCCTTCAGACTTGGGGGCAGGACCAGGGGCTGTTCAAACCGAGACATAAACACCACATTACACACATGTACGCATCTCAACAAATTCCTGATATTGACGAAGAATACACACTATGAGATGGGATGAGGAGGACATTCAGTGAGGTAGGACATCTGTGTTCAAAATTTCTGTTTCAAAACAGTCAGTATATGGATTGTTCACCTCTAAGAAGCCCGTGTAAGCCCTGACAGGCAGGTGAAACTTGGAGGCGTTTGTGATGAGTAGGATATTGCTGTCTATGTGAATGGAGGGCCGGATTGGCCGGAAGAGGAGGGAGAAGATGTAACGTGACTCGTGTGGGGGAATCAGGATAGGCGCACTGAAGTTCTGCACCTAGAATAAGGAGAACGGGTGATGTCATTTTGTTCTTTACGAATACACATCCGTTAAACTTGAGCTCTGCCAACCCATTCTCTGCTGAAACTCACATTAAACATCGTTTTAGCCTCTTCAGGCAGGGACACATTGTGTATTCTGATTGCAAAGTTGAAGGCATTCGTGAGAAATATGGGTCTGTCCACTGGGTCAACAGGACTGTCCCTGATATGGAACAAGGTGGCTGTGTGATCAAAACCCAGGTAGCTGCAAGGAAAGAGTGAAACTTTAATAGAGCAATTAAATATTTTACATAGGTATATAGGTATATGAATTACTGTGTGTAACTTTTTACACGTTTATCCAGACAAATAACTCACCCTTCTAAAACTTCCGCTTGGTAAGGGATTTCAAGCTTTGAATAACTTTTCTCTTTTGCTTTAACTGTTATTTTACCAGAGAACTGATATGGTCGTCTCGCTTTCGAAGCTGTAATGAAAAATAAGATCGAGCAGCAGATAAATGTAGTGCAAGAGGATACGAGGCCCCCGAGGAAGTTGTGCAATAGCAACCCAAGCAGTCTTATTAAACTGAGAAAGTACTGACATGATGTAAAACCCTTTGAGCTAAAGCAGAGCATGGTCTGACCATGACCAGAAAACAGGCAACATGTGGAAATCAGGTACATTCATCCTGTGATAGACTATTAAAAGCTGCAGTTTGGTACAGATCTGCATAAGGAAATTCATCTGGTGGACAAAAATATATGTTCATATTAATGGAACTGCTGTACAGTAACAAATGGGGCAGAAACATGCAACAACCCCCTAATTTGTAGCTGAGATGATGCTAATTCAGTAGCATACAATGTATTTTTAAAGGTTACAGAGATAGATCCAGAAAAAGATTATGTTTAGTCTTATTTTGCTTTAGGCCTGTATATTATTAGAACACAACAAATTTTGTCTAGGCTGAAAAAGCCTAGACAAAATTTGTGCCCTTCTACTTCTGTTGTTTTAGTTCAGAATGAGTATTTCACATCCCACAGTTACAGGTGTGATGATGGGGATCCGTACTATTTTTCTTTAGGATTCTGCTGTGATTTCCAACGTGAACAGTTTGCAAATCACATTGCTTTTGGAAAAAAAATCGAAAATAGGAACGTGTATCTTTCATGGTTCAGTGTATTTTGGCACACGAGATGATGTAACAGATCATATGAGACATTTCAACACAACCAGAGACCATTATTATTATACTATATTAACAACAGAACTTACCATCAAAACTGATACTTGCAACTTTGGTGTATCTACTCTCTCCAGCTTTCAGCGTGACTGCTTTGAAATCTATTGTGATGGCTTCGTTTGATGGAGTTGTCCGTATACTCTGAGGCAGAAGGATTCAGTCAATAAAAGAATATGCTGTTAAGCATACGGGCTTAAAAGTGACAAGGACACCTACTGTAATTGGAACATCTTTTGCTCCTGAATTTAAAAGGTGCAGATTTAACAGCTTTGGACGATCTGTAACAGAATGAAGAGAACAGAAAAAGGGTTGTTAGAGAAAAAGGCGTTTTTAATGTTGCCCTGAGCCTTGTGGAAGTCTGTACCTTGTGATCGCAGTGTACCAAAGTCAAGCATCTCTGCGGAGGAGTATATACCAGGGGCTGTAAAGAACGAACAAAAACAAAATGTACCAAAGCTTAACTACATCAATTATTATATAAGAACAGTAAGAACAGAAGAATATTACTGTACGCAATGAAAAGTTGCACAGCTTTGTTAACTCACCAGATGTGACTTCCACTTCCACAGGGAGGATGATGAACTGGTCCTCACTGGGGGCGTTGGTTTTGATTCTGATGAAAGCGGTGTGGTTGTCGACGTCTCTTGACGAGAAGCTCGCTCTCATCACCCCCTTTGTCTCAAACGGAGGAATCTCCTAAAGGGGGGAAAAAAAAATGATCATGGATGACCGTGATTCGATGCCGACTTCCACGCAGCTATTAGCACAGACGTTGAAAACTAACCCATAATTTCCCAGTGCCTCCTTGTTGGCCTGTTGGAAGCTCTAGATGTAAGTCGCCTCCACTGGAGTACATCTCAACAACCTGCAGTGAGTCAGAGAAAAATCAACACATACCAATACACAAATGTTTTCTAGGACAAAAAAAATAAAATCACACAGTGGCGAGTTTAAAGAAACATACCGGCCATTTTGCATGTTTGAGCCTAATATATTAAATTTTCATACATGTTACATAACTGACAACCATTTCCCACAGAAAAAAAAACGTTTCAGTTTTCCTGATATTTTGCAAAATCTCTTAGTCTTTCAAAATCAAATATTCAAGCAATACACCCACCTTAAAAATCGATGTTTCTCCTGCTAACAGTTACGCAACCTTATGAAGTCACAGTCGTTAAAATTTTTCTATAAATGCAGGTCTTCTTTTGGGACTATATTCCCCGGTGGAGACACATTCACTCCGTGCTTTTTATTTCGCTTTAACGCTAAAATTTTGTAACTTTGAAAAAACCCAAATATACGTGTTGTTCGCGATGACAGATTACCTATCCAAAGAACTTTTCAAGTATCAACAAGTTGATTTTAACAGCATACCAGAATAAACTGAAACCAATGGTGGTCTGGAAGGTAGGTAAAAAAAATTTTTAACTCACCATTCCAGTAGTATGCTTTGGGAAATGATTGTCAGTAACGTTAGATGTATAAAAATTAAATATATTTGGCTCAAACATACAAAATGGCCGGTATGGTCCTTTAATAAGCAGAACTTCTATACCATCTAAGTTACCTGTAGCGGTTCACTGAATGGGTTGTGGATGTTTATGAGAGGCGAGAAGCTGCTGTTTACTGGGACTCTGGCACCTATGAAGGGCCGCAGTCTGTAGGGGTTTGGGATGCCAACCCCAAAAACCTTCAGCAACACAAATGGAAAAAAATCAACGTTCAGTGACACGTCGTACTTTCTTAACACTAAACACTTACAGAAAAAGTAGATTTGGTTCATTTTTGTCAATACCTGGTATGTAAACACTCCGTGATGTGAAGTATTAATAAATAAAGTGTTTTCTACATTCCCAACTACTCGAGCAAGAAACACGACATCAAATGACGTGTTCCCTCCTGGTGGAATTATCTGTTGAAGGACCAGATGGAAAAATTGGCAAAGCAATATAATGTGTGATACAACAAACATTTGGTCTTATTAGCAACAGAAAGAGCAGATTACAGTTTTACAGAGTTATGTACATGTTCTGACCCCTTGCTGTAAGATCTCAAAGCAACACCTGACTTTAAAGGTGCAGTGTATGAAAACTTTGCAGCTATGCTCTAACTTTGGCATTTTGGTGGCGACTGTGGCTGCAGCGTTAAGTGTTCAGTGGGTTTTTTTTTGCCTCGGATTTCCATGAATTCTTCCCCCTTCAAATCATGCTGACGTTTCTAAGCTACAAAAACAGGGGGAAAAGGGGAGGGTATTACTGGTTTATACAGACAAAGATGTCACAGTTATGTCTTAGGTTACGCTAACACGTGACGGCACAGAACAGGAAGAAATCTCACAGCTACTCTAAAACTTTCAGGAGAGTCTCAAAAAGGCAGATGGTAAAAAAAAAAAAAAAANCTTTAAAAAAAAAAAAAAACTTTTACGACGTCCATATGAGTAAATATAACAAAGCCTCAGACAGAGTGGTGAGAGGAATGGTCAGGTTGACCATAGACTCTAATGTTTAAAGGGCCATACCACCCATTTTGCATGTTTGAGCATAATATATTCAATTTTCATACAAGTAACGTTACTGACAATCATTTCCCAAAGCATACTACTGGAACNATATTCAATTTTCATACAAGTAACGTTACTGACAATCATTTCCCAAAGCATACTACTGGAACGGTGAGTCAAAAAATATTTTTCCTACCTTCCAGACCACCATTGGTTTCAGTTCATTCTGTTACGCTATGAAAATCAACTTGATGATACTTGAAACTTTCTTGGGATAGGTAATCCTTTATTGTGAACAAGACGTATATTCAGGTTTTCTTTTTCTTTTTTTTTAGAAGTTTTGTAATTTCAGCATTTAAGCACAATAAAAAGTGCAGAGTGAATGTATGTCTCCACTGAAGAATATAGTCCCAAAAGAAGACCTGCGTTTATCAAAAAATTTTAATGGCCGTGACTTCATAAGGCTGTGTAACCATTAGCAGGCAAAACATGGATTTTTAAGGCAGGATGTATCGCTTGAGTATTTGATTTTGAAAGTTTAAGAGATTATGCAAAATATCAGGAAAGCTGAAATACAGTTTTATCTTTTGGGAAATGATTGTCAGCAACCTTACTTTACGTGTATGAAAATTGAATATATTAGGCTCAAACATGCAAAATTGGTGGTATGATCCTTTAAACATGCCACACTGATAAATCAATGTTCAAAAATGATAAAAGCTCCTTTTAAAAGTCACACAACAGACCAGCGATAATCTAATAACATGGAAATATCAGTGTCACGCAGTTATGTGACTAAAGATAAAAGATGGCACTGGGGGGTTTTTCAGCTACATTTCCAAAGTTCTTTTTAGACAAACAACCAGTGTAATGCTGTGATAATGTGACAAAGTGATTCTGAAGTTCGATTCCAGATGATTGGAACTACTTACCCCATTCTGGAAAAAGGATGCGTGAAAATGTGCTGTTGTCGCTGATATTGATATCAAACTAATTTCATCTGAGCTAGGATTATGTAAATAAACTTTCTCCATTTTTGGCATTCCAACAGGCCTATAAATGAAGAAAGACAGCATATGAGAACAACTCACTGCAATGGTCTAAAAAAAAAAGAACACATAATTAACACATAATTAATGCACATTAACACATTTCCTACATCAAAGAATCAGTTATATTTCTGTTTTTATTTAAATTTCTGTTTTTCAAAGCAGCTTGTGTCACCATCCACGTCATCCTCCTTTACTCACAACACAAAGAATCCTGTTGCATGATGGTTAGAATGTCGAAGTGCAAACTGTCACAAGTATTTACTAAAAGGATGTTACTGTACAAACAGACCAATAATGGCAAGATTTGTTTTAAAGCTTAAACAGTGAAATGTAAGGGAGATGGGAAATGTTTTCAAGGCTTGCATACGTTTGTAGAAGATGGTTCAACGAGACTAGCAAGTTATAAAAATGTTAATTTCAAGTTTTGCAGAACTCCATTAAAAGCATGTTAGCAAATGATAACCTGTCTGCGTCTCTACCTGACCAGGTGATCACTGATTCCTCCTTTTTTTTGTCCTGATTGTTTAAATGAACATTATTGCAGTTGAGCTACAGTATCTTCTATTGCATATTATACCTTAAGTTTTTTGATTGATTTCCTTCCCTCCAGGCAGCATTTGCTCTCCTCTCATTACAAGGATTAAAAATCAACTTGCAGAGACTTGAAACTTGCACGAGGTGCAGAATCCATCATATCTGACATTTTGTCACTAAATACTGCCATGGTAATGCGATCATACTGGAATCTGCCAAACACAAATCTTTTTCATTCGCATTATTGTGCTCATGTTTGCTTATCATTTGTCTTGTATTCTTTTTTTAATTTTCCAATAACACAGCTTATTAATGTAGCGATTTGTGGCAGCTGAAACTCAAACCTCAGGCGGCAAAGTGTCCTTGAAAGCACCACAGGAAGAGTTTTCAAAATAGTTTCTGGTACAGCTGAGTAACATGTAAAGATTATATAGAAGGGGATTTCTCACTGTGATGAGCGCTTATGTCAATCAAATTTCAAGTCTTTGCAAGTTGATCGTATTGGCACGGACAGAAATCTCTTGTCTGCCTGCAAATGTAGCAAATGAATCTAAAAACTTGTGGTATCCAAGGTTCAAATGCATGCCGTCATGTTGTTTTCTGCACTGCATCTGAAGCGCGAGTCCATCTTCATTCACAGTGGCAGAGACAGAGAATTTCTCAAGGTTTCATTTTCATTCCCTCCGAAGTTTCACGTTTGATAAGGGGATTGTTTGTTGAGGAAGTCGATGGGACAGGCTGAGACAGCTGGGTGGGCCCACTAGAAATTAGGGTGGGGGGTGTAGCAGACCCACTGAGTGCTTCTGAATTATCATCTGCACTTAAAAGTGGGTCATGGTGCATGGGTGCTGCACCCAGTCAGAGTGGAATGTGGTCTTGTACACCTGGTCATGCACATAGCTGCAGAAAAGACTGTGTGGCTTTTATTAGGTGCTTTCATGAATGTGAAGTACATTTTTTAAATTACTAAAAAAAAAAAATGTTAGCAATCTATTTNTGCTTTCATGAATGTGAAGTACATTTTTTAAATTACTAAAAAAAAAAAATGTTAGCAATCTATTTCATCTTGACAGACCAGGTTCTTTCACATCACAGTACTTTAAAGCCCCACAAAAACATTACTCTTATTGTTCTTTGCTTCTTTACTTAAACAGCTTTTTAAAATAATTTGTGTTATGAGCATACCAGAAGTGTGTGATGTCGTTAAAAGAACAAAAGCAGCAGCACTCACTGTTCGTGAAAGTCCAGCATTGGAGGTTCGAATCGTATTGGTCGGCAGTTCCCTCGGTGCGAGGACGTGCTGTGAGCGACAGGAAAACGTGACAGGAGCAACAGCAGGCTAGCAAAAATGGCATCCATGTTTGTGTGTATTTCAAACAAATCTGTGTCTAAATTTTCTTAATATCGTGTGTGAGGGTGAAAACCTCCCATCTGTAGCAGGCGATTTCCATATTAAAATCTCCATGAAAATCCATAGGCTAAGGAGGCACGGGAGGAAAAAAACCAAACGGATAAAACAAGATGACTCTCCTGTTGACTATAAAACCTTCAACGTGTCGTGTTTCTCTTTCACACTGAGGCAATTATATGGAGCATCCGTCTCCCTCGTGTGATCATAGGGTTAAAAACTCACCGAACCTGTTTAACAACAGGTGTATCTTAACAATAGACAAGGCTGGCCTCAAACAGAGGCCAATATTCTTTGGGATAAAATAGATGCCAGCGGTAATATGTGCTTAAGTGTGTAATGAGAGGAGAATAAGGAGTTTGTGGGCGATGGCGGGCGTGGTAAAAACCAAGTTTTAAGTCATTCAAAGAAACAACTGCATGTCAAAGAATCATTTTTTACAAAGAAGCATCAGAGGAAAAATGAAAGATGACGGGTTAGTAATGCTGCACATGCGAACTAATGCTCGTGTCAAACCCCATCCCATAATAAGGCTCAACTGTAACTTAATAAAGACACCTAGTGTCAGAAAATTTACCAGAGATCAATTTCACCTATTTACGACCATGTCTACGCGTACAGGAGGAGACAATGCAGCAGCAGTGTTCTCCAATAGCTGTGTGTGCTGAAGACGGGATGGATTTCCTCCCCAGAGGCACATGGTAATCCACAGAGACCCAACTGTGGAAGGCTGCAACGTCCCGTGGGACGCTTTGTGATTCAGTCTGCCCTCACTTCTCACATTAATGCAACAACTACTGACAAAATTCTTGTGGGATTAAAGATTCAGATGCGTCCCAGCCGTGAATTCTTCCGGCCTTTGCTCGCCGCTTTACAACTGATGTGTTGAATGTCAGCGTGTAATTGGAGGAGCGGGGAAGATCACGGGTTTGGCCTCCTAGGCCTCAGAGCTGCATATGTCCAGCGTCAGGCTAAGCTTAAAGGACCATACCAGAAATTTTGCATGTTGGAGCCTAATATATACAATTTGCATACATGTTACTAACAACCACTTCCCAAAATATACTACTTTAGATTATACTACTTTACATTTTAGAATTGTTTTTCCTACCTTCCAGACTGCAACTAGTTTCTGTTCATTTCAGTACGCTACTAAACACTTGTAGACACTTGAAACGTGCTTGAGATACGTAATCCATCACAGTGACTACAATGTCTATAAAGTTTTTTTTGTCAAAATAACTTTAACTGGTCCAACACACGGAGCTGCACAGAAGACAATGTATGTCTCCACCAGGGAATATACCGTATATGCTCAAGTATAAGCCGAGTTTTTATTACCAAATTTCACAAAGCAAATTGGGGGATCGGCTTATACACGAGTAATTCAAATTTGATCCCAGAGAAGGAAATTTCCAGGGATGGAAATACTACCCATTACCACTACCCATGGAAAATAGTTTAAATCATACCTTAGAATGAGATATTTCCTGACAAAACTTCTTATCAAGCGCTGTTGTGATTGGTCAGTTGCCGTAATCAGCTGCTGAAATAAACATCATGTTTACCGGTATGTGGATTATTTTCAGAAAATCACAGGAATACTATGACAATNTGAAATAAACATCATGTTTACCGGTATGTGGATTATTTTCAGAAAATCACAGGAATACTATGACAATACCAAGAAAACAGGTAATTTGCTAAACAAATAAATTGATTGGAACAGTATCGGGGGTCGGCTTATATACAGGTTTCTTTAAAAATCTAAATTTGCAGGTAAAAGTCGGGGTATCGGCTTATACACGAGATTGGCTTATACTCGAGTATATACAGTAGTCCCAGGAGCAGTTGACTTTTGCAGAGAAATTAAAAATGAGCATCCCTTGTACATACGGACATAAGTGTTAGCAGGCAAAAATAATGAATTTTAAGGTGGGTGTATCACGTGAACATTTAATTTTAAAAGATTCAAATTAACAGGAAAAATAAAACACGGTTTTATGTTTTGAAAATTGTTTTCAGTAACATGTATGTGGGTAGTATTTACTGGGCTTAAACGTGCAAAATCACTGGTATAGCCCTTTAAAATGAAGACGCCAGAAAATGGTAGTGTGGCTGAGAGCTTTAAAAGAGCCTAGAATGTTGACATCTTTTTACATGAAAGGTTCAAGGCAGGAGAATGTTTCAATAAAAAAAAAAAAAAAAAANCCAAAAAAAAAAAAAGAACATTTCCAAACACAACACACACATATACACACAGAGACAAACAACAAATCCATAGATGATTGTGTGTGGAAAAGGGGAAGCTCATTCACAAAACGTCTGAGGCAACACAGCAAAAGAGCAAAATAACACACACCCCACCCCCAAACTGCTGAGGGAGTGGTCACGCCATGACCGTGTGAGATAACCCTTTTATGGATTAGAACACACTGTACAAACAGCAACGGCTCGCTGTATGCTCCAGCCAGAAAATGTACACATGTAGAAATGAAAACAGCCATTTCATCAAACAAAACCGTGAATAACACGAACGTTAAAGTCAAACTGACATAACCGCGGCGCTTTCCTGCCTCCTTCTGCTGACATGCAAAGTGTCCAGTCTGAGCGGTTCGACCTATCGGGCAAATGCAACAGGGTCACGGTGACACATTTCCTGCCCATTTTTTTGATTGGTGAAGCTAAATCCTCACAGTTTCTCAGATAACGAGTCAGAGCGCAGAGTCTCGCTTTGCCATTTACGATCATGCTACAGCACTGAGCTATGACAATCTGATGTTTGTCTGCGATTGACAGAGGAAGGAAACAATAAAAAAAAAAAACCCAAAGTAACACTTCCGTTAGATATGCCGTGTCTGTGCTTAAAGCATTAAAGGACCATACCAGTGATTTTGCATGTTTGAGCCCGATAAATAATACCCACACGCGGGTTACATTACTAGTAACCATAAAACATATTTTAGTTTTTGAGTTATTTTGCCAAATCCTCTAATCTCTCAAAATCAAATGTCCAGGTGCCACACCCACCTTAAAATTCAACGATTTGCCTACTAACACTTTCACAAAAGGCGTGGTTGTTTTAATTTCTCAGTTAAAGCAGTCTTCTCCTTGAACTATATTCCCTGGTGGAGACATTTTCTTCCATGCAGCTCCATGTTGGATTGGTTAAATTAAATTACTTCGACAAAATATTTATGAGACATTGTGTTCGCTGTGGTGGATTACTTATCTCAAGCACGTATCATATCTCTACAAGTTAAAGGACCACACCACCCATTTTGTATGTTTGAGCCTAATATATTCAATTTTCATACATGTAATGTTACTGACAATCATTTCCCAAAGCATACTACTGGAACAGTGAGTTAAAAAAAATGTTTTTCCGATCTTCCAGACCGTCATTGGTTTCAGTTCATTCTGGTACGCTATTAAAATCAACTTATTGATACTTGAAACGTTCTTGGGATAGATAATCCATCATCGTGAACAAGATGTATTCAGGTTTTTTCAAAGTTTCATAATTATAGCGTTTAAGCACAATAAAAAGCACTGAGTGAATGTATGTCTCCACCGAGGAATATAGTCCCAAAAGAAGACCTGCATTTATGGAAAAATTTNTGAGTGAATGTATGTCTCCACCGAGGAATATAGTCCCAAAAGAAGACCTGCATTTATGGAAAAATTTTAATAACCATGACTTCATAATTTTGCACAACTATTAGTAGGTGAAACATTGATTTTTAAGGTGGATGTATCGCTTGAATATTTGATTTTGAAAGATTAAGAGATTCTGCAAAATATCAGGAAAGCTGAAATACAGTTTTATCCTTTGGGAAATGATTGTTAGTAATGTTATATGTATGAAATTTGAATATATTAGGCTCAAACATGCAAAATGGGTGATATGGTCCTTTAATTGATATTGCATATTTGAATGAACTGAAACCAATGGCAGTCTGGAAGGCAGGAAAAATCTTTTTTTAATATGTACTGCTTCAGCAGTATATTTTGGAAAATGGTTGGCACTAATGCAGGTTGGATATATTGGACTCAGACATGCAAAATCACTGGTATGGTCCTTTAAGGCAATCGTGACTAAGCAATGTGGCCCAACAGGAGGCTCTTGTCAGTCACAGGTCAAAAAAACACAACCATGTGCCTCTTTCTCCTCCTCGGAGCCTCGTCAGGTCGGGTCAAATTCAAACGCATGTTAGCGTCTCTGCAGTCTGAACTGTGCTGCACCTAAAGAGATTCTTCTGGTGAGACAGACTGAGACGTTTCTTTGACATCTAAAGTCACAAGCAGCACGTGTTTCACAGGGGCAAGAGGACTCAGTGAAAACAGTGTAAGAAGGAAAAAAAAAGCCACACTTCTTTGTATTATTTTCACAAATGGATTTCATGGAATTTACAAAACGTTGTATAGTAGCATCGTTGCATGTCACCTTATTGCTCTGATTCTGATGATAAAGCTTTAACGTTTCGGTTAGTCGCTGGCTCTTTATCTGGTCTCAAATGTAATAAAAACAACATCTGATAACCTTGCAGTTATTTCCTGTTCACATCATCACAGAAACTGATAATGCTTTTGCAAGTTGCAGCCTCATTTCAGTGGAATCTTTGCTGTTTGTAAATGCTGCTCGCATTTAAAGGCTGGATCACGGCAAGCTGGACTGCAGAAGACTGCTGGTTATTTTGTCCAATCAATTCGGTGGCACAGGCGAGATGTGCCGATGAAGAATCTGAGACAACTCCTCAGGTTCTGCTTACACTTGCCAAAGTTAATTTTAGCAACACTTACAATCTAGTGCAATCTAACACAACGACACCATGGAATATGGCCTCAAAAATCAGCAGTGGAATCAGCACCTCTCATGCAGCCTGAAATTTAACATGATCACTATCTAGTGTTTGAATGCGTCACAACAGCAAAATTGAATTAGGAGGAGTAATTCAAGTGCAGCAAGTTTCTCTGTTTACTCGTAAGAAGAGGATGTTTCTGAAAAGACCTACCTTTGTTGATGATATAAACTAAAATCAATATCAGAGTCCGCCTGCAAAACAAGAACAGAGATTTTTCTAAAAAAGCATAAAGTACACATTATAGGCGTAGATCTGTTAAAGGACCATACAACCCACTTTGCATGTTTGAGCCTAGTGTATTCAATATTCATAAAGGTAAGGTTACTGGCAATCGTTTCCCAAAGGATAAAACCGTATTTCAGATTTCCTGATAGTTTGCAAAATCTCTTAATCTTTCAAAATCAAATATTCAAGCGATACACCCACCTTAAAAATCCATGTTTCACCTGCTAATAGTTACACAGCCTTATGAGGTCACGGTCGCTTAATTTTTTCGATAAACATAGGTTTTCTTTTGGGACTGTATTCCCCTGTGCAGACATGCATTCACTCTGTGTTTTTTATTGCGCTTAAACACTAAAATTATGAAAATTCGAAAAAACCTGAATATACTTGTCTTGTTCATGATGATGGATTACCTATCCCAAGAACATTTCAAGTGTCAACAAGTTGATTTTAATAGCGTACCAGAATGAACTGAAACCAATGGTGGTCTGGAAGGTAAGAAAATTTTTTTAACTCACCATTTCCAGTAGTATGCTTTGGGAAATGATTGTCAGTAACATTACATGTATGCAAATTGAATATATTAGGCTCAAACATACAAAATGGCCAGTATGGTCCTTTAAAGTAAGAACAAACTTGATCTAATAATTGATGTGTAAATATCTACATCCATGATGAGAAATAGTGGAATAACAAATAGCAAAAAAAAAGGGATGAAAAAAATGGAATATGGCTTACCTGTAAAAGGCTTCCCTCACCAAAATGTAGAACTTCTAGAATTGTGTCTGACTGAATGAATGCTGTAAAAAAAAAAAAAAAAAAAAAAAACACACACATACACACAGAGAGAAAGGCCTTATTATATTAACATCAATATCATCAAATTGCATCAATGTACAGGGCGAAATTGGTTTGCAATCTGAACGGAAGTTTGAACATTTTACAGAACATATTTTACATGTCTAAATATGAAAAGTGGGTAAAGGAATAGATAGTGAAGGTTACTGTGTTTCACTAATTTGCTTGTCAAATCACCATACAAACCAGTGCAAAAGGCTTGAACTGAAGACAGAATGCTGTGAGCGTTCGGCTGTGCAGTAGCACCCAATTTATGCTGTAAATCATCGAGAATGTAGTGAAATCACAGTGGATCACTCCAGCAGGATCAATAGAGATCAATAAAACTGCCTATGCCCCCAACCCAAACCCATCTGACAGCAGCCCCTTATATCTTAGTGAAACACAAAGAGCTACAAAAGATAACTCCGCACTTGAACTTTAAACATTTGTACTTGTTCACACCAGACTAGGAACCAAATAAAGATCACGGTTGAGATCTGTTTGCATTCTGCTCCACTTGGTGTTGAAGTTTGGTGTTTAACCCAGATCAAACCTGTCAACAGACAACTTCAACATGTCTGCTTGAAGTGACAGTTCACGAAGACTTTCTGCATGCAAGGCTCGGGTCAAACTGACTCCTGAATGCTGAAACCTAAATCGGTTTATTTTAACATCACTGCGTGTGACAGGACGAGCCCTTTTTTTAGTTAACAGGACTTTCAGGGTTCTTTCAACAGACATGAAGGGTTTTTTTTGCACCGATGCTCCTGTTACTCGTAATTTGAATCTACAAGCTTTGAAGAGACACAAATTCAACTTACTGCTCAGCATATATTATGATTTCACTGTAATGAGAACTGACACAACCTAAACTCCAGAAGCTCAAGCTGCAAAATCAACCTTTGTGGATTGGATCATATTCACAGCCAATTTAAAGCAGTAAAACCTGTTATTACGTTTGGCATATATGACAAATTTAACTGCTGCATTTATGTAAATCTTCTGGGTGGGTAAAGCAAAGTAACTATAAAGCATGTTTAAACTATCATGGAAGATCCAGGCAAATTTATCACTATAGTGGCACAAACATTTTTATTTTAAAATTTTACTGCATTTCAGATTTTACTACTGACATTACACAGGTACAAAGTACGATTTCACCTACTTTCATTTCTGGTCATTTCTTTAGAAAATCTGTGTCATGAAGTCAATTTTGTGAGCCATTCCACATACAAGTTTATATGATCCATAAAATACTACAGCACAGGAAAACATCATTACAAACAGAAATCTGAAGTCTTTTTACTTTTACTGTCCTACCATAAATCTTACATCGCCTGAAGTTGTTCAGCAATCAAAATGGTCAACTTGATAAAAATCAACTCCCCCCCCCCCCNCCCCCCCCCCCCCGGAAGGCTCAGAGACATAACACATACAAAGCTGCATCTCTTTACTTGCCTTTACAAACAAAACACATCGAAAACCTGAGAGCAAATGCACAGATGGCACCGAGGCAGATGTGAAACCTGTGTGTGTACAGGAGTTCATAAACACCTAAGACTGTCCAATATTGAGTCATAATTCAAATTAGCTGTCAAAATTATACTTTTTGGTGCTCAATATGAATCAGCAACTTTGGCTACCTGCTTGTGGTTTACAGTACTTTCAAGAGAAACGGAAAGTTTAACATGAAGTTCTCTGCATTAAATCATACCCTGTAAAACAGTGCAGGAAGTGTAAAGAGTGCGGTTTAACTATCAGTGAGCTCTGCTTAACTCAGTTTAAGCCTGCAGTGTGTACTGTGGAATAAGCAAATGAAATCTCCCAGAAAAGATTGCCTCCTCGCAGAATCTGTATAATAAACTCTGCAACTCTCTCGTACTCAGGAAGTGTATTTTTTTTATTTTTAAAGATACACGTTTAGACTCTATTGTGACTTGACCAATGTAAACAATTAATCGATATCAAACACGTTCCAGAGTTGACACAAGCTGATCGAATCTGTCCAACGACTCGCTGTTAGATAATCATGACATGTCATGATCGGTTCAGCTGACAGGGGGACAATTCAGTAGGCTGGATAAATAACATGTGCCTGTCATCTGGCTAAGTGGACTGACCAGTGTCAAGCTGGAACCGTTCCAGGGTCAAATCATAACGCTCAGCCACGTTTACAAATTACAGTTATAACATCGATTCCAAACATTTCCTTCATTCGAGTCTAGCAGGAGCAGACAGTGTTTGCTAACCTGTCTGCTACAGGGAAGTAACGTTGGCATTAATGTTGCCAGTCTGTCACTTCTTCATTCCGAGCATTAACATCATAGCTCATACATGTTGGTGTTAGCCATCATGCTAACACGCTGCCCTTTCTGTGTCTACATAGTGCTGTTTTGTATGCTTTCTAGTAAAGCGATGTTAGCCTAACGTAGCCATATATGGAGGGGATGACAACATGAAGAAGCTACTAGTAACTGCAATGGCCACATATAGCTAACCTTAGCAGTTTCATTTTGAGTAATGTTTTGCAACATTTTCAGCTGCCACTCCAGTCCAGTTTTTAACAAAATTACGTCATTTAACAGAAATAACTATAGCTTAGCAGTGTTGGTAGCGAGGTAGCACGCTAGCTGTGATAAAAGTTAGCTCGGGGAGCGTATACTCAGCCCATACTTCGCTGAAATGCCTACGGAAGTTAGCGCTAGCTAGTGCGAACGGAGCCAGCTAAGTTACAAACCTTGTTTATTCGCCCGTGTCGTGTGAATGAAAGCAATAAATAACATCCTCAGTAATCCGATACATGATGTTCTTGTTGGTGAGTGGCGAAAACTCTGAGCTCTTTCTTGACTCGCCATACTGCAGAGGTTTACGTTATGATAACAAGCAAGCGAGTTTGCGGACATGCCCATATAAACCTCTGCTGACTCTGTCAATCATAGCCTGGGAGAAAAATAAACTCCAACTCAAAGCTAACTAGTGAACAGGACGTTGGCCTCACTCTTCTTCTTTTCCTCTTCCGCTTCATGTGTGGCTCGTCACAGGTTGACACAGCACACCATGATGGCGGTATACGCTGCTTGCTGTAGCGGAGAGAGAGGGGAGCTCTGTGCACTTTGGCAGCCGTGTCATTTGATGACCTTGCATACCCTTGGTTCAGTCCGGCAAAAGACTGACGATTTGCAATTTGTTCCTTTTTCCATTCTTGTCTGTTTCAGATTAAAGTGTTTTGTTTTTTTTAAAATAAATTTACTAATTTACTAAGAAGTAATAAGTACACTACTTACTTCCTGCCATATTTTAATGTAAATTTAAATTCAATTTAAATTCACATTTAAATTTAATTTAAATTTAATTTAACATCTGTATAATTAATTTAAATACATAACAGATCTTTCCAAAACAGACATTTTGACTCATCATTATAACTAATAACATCAGTAATGGCTGCCTTACAATTAGTTGTTGTCAGTTCTATGGCCCATGTTGCCTTGCTGCCATGCTTACTGACACACCTAAATTAAATCACCAGTACCTTTTTTTTATTGATTACACCTTTGCATTGCCTGCTATGAGTCACTCAGTTTATAGTTATTAATTTACTCTGTGCTCTACATTCTTAGGCTACAATTTAATACATGTCAACATTTCATAATGACTTTTCATTTTAGTTTTAGAAGTTGTTATGCAGTATCTTATCATCACTGCTTTCATAGTTAACTATTTGTTTGTTTTATTGGTTCTACCTGTTATCTGACTTCCACCAGCAGCTGCCAATAAATTAAAAAACAAAAAGATAAAAATAATCACATATCATTCATATCACACTCAAATATCATGGCCAACAGTCAATGTCTGTTTAAGAGACATTATCATGAGGCAAATAGAATCAATCAATTAAAAGTAAGTAAATAAGCAAAGGTAATAAAAATTATATATATATAAAGAATACCACATGTGGTTGCTGACAACTAAAGAGATGCCAGACAAAATTCAGTGAAAGCCTGGATAACATGAGGCAGTGGCACTAGTAGATTCTACTCAAAATGTCTCCTGAACCTGTAGCTGACCTCTTGGTGACCTTGAGTATTTTAGTTCATCAAACATAAACATCAAGCATCTCTGAGAACATTGTCTGTCTCGCTAATATAGCAGAATTTTCCCCTTGACTTGGAAACAATGGTACAAGACAAACTATGAGACAAACGGATCATTCAGCAACCTTGTTTTTGGACTACAAATGGAGTTTATTTAAGATCCCTATTATCAGCAGCAGACTGTATGACTAAATAGTACTCACGGTGAGGTAACAGTAATGAACTGATTGCTTGTTTAATAAGTACAGGAGTGAGAAAGGTCGAATATGTTCTGCTGATATGAATGCTCTGTTTCTGTTTTCAGCACTGTCAGTATGCTGGGATCAAGAAGATAACAGCCAAGAGTGATTGAATATGTTAAAACTAGTTTAAGAGTGAAATTGTGAAAAGTATAAAATATTCTTGAGTGGAGAATATGTCAGCCAATCAACTGTAGCCTTTTGATGGATCTTTTTTGGTTTCACAAGCCGATATAAATACAGAATGGACCAGACATTGATTTTACATATCAAATCCAGTTTAAAAGTCACAGGGAGCATTATTCACCAGCCAAGCTGAGAAGTTTAAGGTGAATTCAGTACTTCAAACATCTAGAAGTGGCTTTAGTTTTCAAACTTGCCTTCTTCAGCACCAACACCAAGTGACTCTTGTGATGTAATTTGGTTGTTTTCCTGAGTTTGTACAGCACCCTCTACAGCCTCAAATGACATTACAAGGATTATTTGAATATCAGAAGGGTTTCCTTATGTTGGTAAAAGCTATTCCTAACCAATTTTGAGGGTGGGGATCAGGGGATTGCTTAAAAGCTCTAGGCATGCCCTTAATCTTCAGCCCTGTAGAATTCAGTACAAAGTCTCTCTCTCTCTCTCTCTCTCTCTCTCTCTAGCCNATCTTCAGCCCTGTAGAATTCAGTACAAAGTCTCTCTCTCTCTCTCTCTCTCTCTCTCTCTAGCCTACACATAAGTATGAAATCTTGATACTTTAAAATATTTTTCATTTTTGATTAAGTCTCTTATACTGACTGTAAATTACAAACGAGGCCTTAAATTTGTCCTGTTTGCTGTTTTTAGGTTTTGCAGAAATGTGAAGCAAACCAAATTTCAGGAAAGTGTGTTTGATAAATGACTTTAGATTCCAAAGAGTTCATATTGATAATTGATAAATACCTAATCAACAACCACTTTAAGAAATGAATTTTTGAACCATTATAAATACACAAAAAACAAACAAACAAACAAACAAACAAACAAATCACACATTGATGTGCTTGATTAGTAATCAAGGTAAAGTAGTTCAGCTTCCTGCAAGGGGCAGAGATGTAACACTGTAAATTCTCTAATTCTAATTCCCTAAATATTTTGAATTCTCCATCACAGACTGAGAACCCACAAATGCAGCCTCAAGGGGGCACAAGCCAGTGTCCTCCTTGTGCCGGTCCCAAGCCCGAATAA
>VXCM01006893.1:11965-37272 GCA_014773175.1 Lucifuga dentata | reverse complement strand
CCCCATCCCCTGCACCCCACCCCCCAAAAAAAGGATAACTGTGCAATAGAAGATTCCAACAAAAATTGAACATGGCTGTTTGGCTTTAAAAGTGCAAAGAAAAAGCAAAAAACACTCAGATCTACAGCACTGGCCAAAAGTACTGCTCCCCCTATATTTCTGTGTAAACTTTTCTTTTTGAGCTAAAATACCGTTCCAAACACAACTAAATGTATTATTTTAGTGTGTTAGAGTAAGTACAACTGAAAAAAAAGCCAATAGCTGTTAACAGTGTTAAGTAGGAAGACACTTTTGACATATTGTTAAGATTTGAAGAAGAATACCAATATTATTAGTAGAGATCAAACAGGAAGTTAAAACAGCTTTTTTGAGGTAGGGTCAGAGGTCAAATGGCTTTCACATGTTTTCACTGACTTGTAGAAATATTGTAGTCATATCACCTACTCTGAAATCCAAATTTAAGTCTAAAGAATATAACTTGTATAACACTAATAAATGAATTTTGTTGTGTTTGAAGTGATGCTTTGGTAAAATTTACACAAAAATACAGGAGGTGCAGTACTTTTGGCCAGCGCTATAGTTGAAAATGGCCGCTACCAGGCTGTATACTACTGGTTGCTAGGCAACCATAATAACACAACGAGCGCGTTTTCATTTGACCTCAGCGGGATTTTAAAGGAAAACTAAAGAAACTAATTAACTACACAGTAAATTATGCTGTGTTGAATTAACACTGTAAGAGTTGAATGGGACCAAATAGACTCAGGCCTAGTGTTAAATTAACTCTTATAGTGTTAATTCAACACAGCAAAATTTACTGTGTAGAACACAGCAGAGGGAAACACTGGTGAAAAGCATGGAGGTTACATATATTTTAAAATTAGAAATAATGACCTGGCTAGAATAAATGCCTGGTTCTCTCTCTGAAGTTATGGTAAAAAAACATTTAAAAAAAAACAAAAAAACAAAAAAGGACCCGCCACTGTTATCATAAGGAAGGAGACAGATGCTGGTCTACAGAGATTTTTCTGCAAAATGGATTAACGGTGACAAAACCTAATCATGGATCTTTTTACGATACTTTTACCTTCAAAAAGACAGTAAGATTATAAATTTATTCCATATTTTAGGATGTTTTGGTCAGCGGTTTGACGACATTATTAAATACTGTATGTATTTTTTTTTTTTAAGGCTGGGTCGTCCTGCAAAACCTGAGTGGGTCTTCATTTACCTGGGTGGGCTGCCCATGTAAAGCCTATGTATGGGAAACACTGCGGTGTAAGACAAAATTTTGATGATTATGACCTACTGTAGCACCTTTCGCAACTAGACTAACATTTAAATATCAGGAGGTATAGAAAGAGAGGCAGGTAATGTGTGTGAAACCCCCTCTCCCCTCCACAGGAAGTATGCGTTTGTGTTTCCTGTATATGATTGGTCTGAATCTCTGGAGTCGTACTTGCTCTTCTTGTCAGCGGTTATTTTCACTCCGTCAACCTCTCCCTCATTATCTTCTGTTGGGCTCTGAGGTTCTGAACGAGGAAACGCCGTCTTCAGGGTGTCCACAATAGCATTCACCACAATCTACACACACACACACACACACACACACACACACACACACACACATTATCAATTTATGAGCAACACAACAAAGTCAGGTATTACCCATGTGTGACATAATGAAATATTGAGGACCAAACCTTGTCTATACGCGATACAATGAAAGGCTTCTTGACAAAGGCGATCCTGGCGTCTGTATTGAGAGCCAGAAACTCCTGCATCTCTTCACTGTTGGCTATTTCAGGGATTGCACAGAGTTGCTGGAAACAGACAGAATGCAGGTCAGTGTAAACGAAGGTTCCTGTCGTCCTGACGTGATATCAGCACTTCTTCATGGCTTCTGTGAAGTTCTGGTGAAATGTTAACTAAAAATGTGAACTACTCTAAACTGTTTGTCAAACTTTAAAGGACCATACCATCCATTTTGCATGTTTGAGCCAAATATATTCAATTTTCATACATGTTACATTACTGACAATCATTTTCCAAATGATAAAACCACATTTCAGCTTTCCTCATATTTTGCAAACTCTCTTAATCTTTCAAAATCAAATCAAGCGATGCACGCAGTGTTTCCCATAGATAGGTGAAACTTGGGCGGCCCGCCCAGGTAAATGAAGACCCGTCCAGGTAAATGAAGACCTGCCCAAGTTTTGTGGGACAACCCAGCCTTAAACACAATACACATTTAATAATGTCATCAAATCGCTGACCAAAACATCACTAAAATATGGAATAAATTTGTAATCTTACTGTAATTTAGAAGGTAAAAGTATCCTAACAAATATCCCATGATTAGTTTTTGTCACGTTAACCCATTTTACAGAAAAATCCCCGTAGACCGGCATCTATCTCCTTGCTTATGAGCGTACTGTAAATGCTCTAATAGTGGCGGGTCCCTTNTTTTATTCCAGCCAGGTCATTATTTCTAATTTTAAAATATACGTAACCTCCATGCTTCTCACCAAAGTTTACCTCTGCTGTATTATAGTTAATTACTTTCTTTAGTTTTCCTTTAAAACCCTGCTGAGATTGAGTGAAAACACACTCATTGTGTTATTGTGGTTGCCTAGCAACCAGTAGCCTGGTATACAGCCTGGTAGCGGCCATTTTCAACTAGATCTGAGTGTTTTTTGCTTTTTCTTTGCACTTCGAAAGCCAAATAGTTATGTTAAACTTTTGCTGGAATCTTCTATTGCACAATTACCCAACTTTTTTTTTTTTTTTTTTTNGCATAGAATAGAATACAATAGGATTGCATCAGTCGGTCAGGATTGGATGCCTACCACCACCAAGTAAATGTCCAATGTGGGAAACACTTCACCCACCTTAAAAATCCATGTGTCTCCTGCTAATATTATACAGCCTCACGGTCCTTTAAATTTTTCCATAGACACAGGTCTTCTTTTGGGACTATATTCCCTGGTGGAGGCATACATTCACTCCACACTTTTTATTGAGCTTAAACACTAAAATTATGTAACTTCTAAAAAAAAAAAAACCTGAACACACGTCTTGTTGGTGATGATGGATTACCTATCCCAAGAACATTTCAAGTCCTTGCATCCTACAAGTTGATTTTAATAGCAGAATGAACTGACACCAATGGCGGTCTGGAAGGTAGAAAAAAGATTTTTAAGTAGTAGTAGTAGTATGTCCAGTCGTATGCTTTGGGAAATGATTGTCAGTAACATGTATGAAACATGTATGCAAATTGAATATATTAGGCTCAAACATGCAAAATTCTAATTTATAACATTATTTTTTTGTTTCAACATTGTATATTGCTGTGACTTTATAAAAACATTATGCTTGTTTCACTTCCTAGCTTGGGTGTGTAAATGTTATGCTGGACCTCCACAGAGCAGACACTAAATCAGTATAATAAAATGTCAGCCAACCTTCAGAAAGGTCTCCAGAAGTCCTTTCCTCGCCTCGATCTTCTCACTGTCCATGTTTCCAAACGGCATGTCTGGAAATATTTTCTTTGGTCCTTTCACACCTGAATCACAGTCAGATGAGTCACAATATAATAAAATCCTACAGTGTTTGCTCACCAGGCCAAAATCAAGCATGGAGCTTTTACAGTGTCTAAGTGTTTCATAGAGTTTCAGGTCAGCATGAGGCTGTGCGTTTCTCCACAGCAGACTAAAGCCAACAGTGCACACTAGTGGGTACAAATGGCAGTGCAAGGAAAAAATGTATCAGACTTCATTTGACTTGTCAAACACAAGTGTGACTAATAAAGTTAATGACTCAACTCCATTTAGATGTTCCAGCATCTGGCTCACTGACACATGGAGCAGAACCGCCATTAACATTATTAATTACACTTGTGCTCTTTCCTAAACGACAAGTCCAAATGATTAAGGTCTATACTGACAAATTCTGCATACAGTCAAACTGCACGCAGCATGCTCTCTTTACTAATCCAGCTAGTCTTCATTCCAAAAGATCCAGAGAGGAAAGATTTAAAGCTCTACTTTCATTTTCACTGCAATGACCAGTGCAAGCAACGCGACGCCATGTTTCTATTTTGCAGACGTGAGGCACAGAGAAAAGAATGGAGCTGGTGAAAGCTTTTCCTTTGATGTTGTACTAATGCACATTCATTAATGGTTTTGAATAGCATAAAAAACACTTTTAAATTCTCACCATGTGTAGCAGACACTTTTAGATATAAATTGTCATCTGTCATCGATGAAGGCCCAGGAAAGCGTTCTGTCCCGCTGACCAAATCTCTACAGATGAAGCCAGCAGAACAGATACATGTGTTCCATCGCTCCATCTTGGGTGTTCTATTTGAAAAGTGCCGTGCCAGAATGAACAATCATCTGCTGAGTTACCTTGATTAAATAACACACAATCAGCAACCAATCAACTTATCTCCTCAAACAGAAACTGAATGAGTTTTCCTACTTGTAGAAGCCACCTGCACTCTTTGTTTCTTGATAGGAATTTTGATCATGCACTACTGTGACTGGCACAGCTGTTTGATGAATAATGTGAGTGGATCAAAGCAGAGTAGTTAGGACACCTCCACATCATCCAGCCCTCTGCACGGAACATGCTGCACCTATTTGAATGAAAATGGTAGTTGCGCTTGGATATGCCTTCACTGTTTCTGCCCAGAAGACCCAGCAGCTTCTGCTGACTACTACACAATGAACTGATTTGGATGACAGCAGCGTTATCTGCTGTCATCACTTCATGCTGTTTAGCAGACATGGACAGGTCAGCAGCATGTGCTGGACTGCATGTTGCTGCATCCACCATGCGACAGAAATGTCCCGGGTCCTAGTTGGCAACCATCCTGGCAGACCTGCAGTCCATCCCCATCTCATGGGGGCACCCATCCATTTGCTGCAGCCAGGCGTTACGTGTCGTCCCCTCGGCCTGGTCTAGTCACTGGGGTCCTCAGCAATGAGGACCTATGTGCTGGATCGTCCTCAGAAAAACACGCCACATGGCCATAGTGTTGTAACTGGTGCTCCCTCACAATGCTGGTAATCATCTCATCCAGGCCTCCCGGAACAATCGCTCATTCAACACAAAGTCAGACCAGCGGTACCCAAGGATTCTCTGGAGAGACCGAGTACTGAAGACATCCAGTCGTTGTCTGAAGTCACTGGTTAGCGTCCAGGTCTCACAGCCATAGAGTAAGACCAGGAGCACCAGGACTCTAAAGNGAAGTCACTGGTTAGCGTCCAGGTCTCACAGCCATAGAGTAAGACCAGGAGCACCAGGACTCTAAAGACTTGGACCTTCATCTTCTTGCAAAGATATTGGCAGCGCCATACAGCCCCATCCAGCAACCCCATGACCCCACAGGCCCCCCCCCAGATGTCTCTAAACCTCATAGGACAAGCTCCCAGAGACATGAATGTCACTGCTGAGGTCTGAATCTCTCAACAAGTTCAACACTCTCCCTGCACACAGACACACTGCTGATGGCTGATGGCTGAGACCAGGAAGTCGTTGAAAGTCTGGATCTTAGTCTTGATCCAGGACACCCACAAACCCAGACACTCCGACTCCTCGCTCAGCTTCTCAAGAGTTCCTACCAGAACATCCACTGACTCCGCAGACATGGACCAAGACATCTGTTTTGGTTTGATAAAGTGAGACTTAAACCTCGGCATCCCTCCTACCTTTGATGAGTTTCCGTAGCTCCGGTCTCTCTTCTAGACGTGTTTGCAGGTTGAGGAACTCACTGTACCGCCTGTTGACTGTGTGGTAGGCGACCTGCTGAATGGACGCTGGGTTCTCACAGCCTGTCTGAGCAGCTTCTGTATCCTCAGAGGCCGGCTGGATGCTGCCTGAGTTCTCACAGCCCATCGCCGTCTCATACTGCAAAACAAAGAGCGCGTTGGTCTCACTGTGTTCTGATCAACGCTGCGATTACACGGACAAATATTTCTTCAACCCAATAGAAATCATTCTGATTAGAGATTCCACCTTAACTGTTTACATGGATGCTAAGTAAAGTGAGGTGATAAGATGTGTGTTTACATGCCCCAAAGCATTTCATCACAACAGAACTTTTTAACATGCACTAAGTGGTTCTGCCTGCTGTGAAGCGTCTAATCTGCTGGAAATACAGGAGAAGTTTTTAATTCTAACGTTACTGAGAAAATTAAATTCATTCATTCATTCCAATACTTTACAATACTTTATTGCCATGTCAACACAGTTGATAGGAATTTGTCTCGGTGCACTCACAATACACAAACAGACAATAAATAAGCATACAACAGTCATTGATTACCCTTATATATCTGATAAATCTAAGAAGTGAGTCCTGAGACTCATTAAAAATGCTAATTAGCAAGAAATAACAGCTAAGAAGTGCAACATTGAATCAGAGCTAAACTACATAAAGCTGATCATACCAGTTACAAAGAATGATTAAAAACGAGGTCCTGAGAATCATGTAAAACAGGAATTGCAGATGTATATGTGCTGTTCCTCAATCTGGTTGTCTTTGAGGGCAGAGATTTGAGATTTGAGTCTTTTTCCCGAAGGGAGAAATTTGAACAGAGAGTTAGCAGAATGCGATGGTCTTTTAGTTTTTTTCAGACGTGACTCGTGAGTTTCTTTGAGAGCAGGAAGTTTGATGCCGATGATTTTTGAGGCTGTGTACTTGTCTCTGTTTGTCTTCCTGGATTGTGATGTTACTGAACCACACTGTTACTGAGAAGGTGAGAACAGATTCTATCATGGGTTTGAAAAACAAAAGCAAGCCTTCTCTTCAAACTTTAAACTTTTTCATCTGTCTGAGGGAGAACAGGCNGAAAAACAAAAGCAAGCCTTCTCTTCAAACTTTAAACTTTTTCATCTGTCTGAGGGAGAACAGGCGTTGGTGGACTTTGCTATGATGGCTGTCATGTTGTCTGTCCACTTCAGGGAGGAAGAGATGGAGGTACCTAAAAACTTCAAACTGACCACCTGCTCCACNTGTCTGTCCACTTCAGGGAGGAAGAGATGGAGGTACCTAAAAACTTCAAACTGACCACCTGCTCCACATCCTGGCTGTTGATTGCCAGGGGTTCAATATCTATGGGGCCTTTTCTGAAAGGGCCCCATAGAGCGATGACACCATGTGGGTCCATCTGAAAACTGTTAACAGTTTTCAGATGGACCCACATGGTGTCCTGGGAACAGGATTTGTGTTTCTGCTGTTCTTTCTGATTCAGCATTAGCATCAGCTAATGTTAGCCCACGTCAGCAAACATGCACAGAAAGAATAGATTTATTCAGAGAGAAACTATCAGATTAAGCCTTTACATGGCTATAGCGCTAAAGGTTTAAACCAACCCTCTCCCCCGATTGAAAATTCCTTCCGATCGGCCCAGATCAGGCCAGTGTCTTCAGATTGAAGCGGTTACATGAGGCAATTTTATTCTGATTGGGCGATTATTCTGATTATTAGCAAATATTAGGGTCCATGTAAATGCTGTTAGTGTAAAGGTCGTTAACACGTCTCAGCTCAGAGACTTAAACCCGACACAGATTCAAGTCTCATGGCAAACAACGACAGATAACAACATAGAAAAGCCTCTGAAGACATAAAATGGAACAAAACATTCCATTAACATTCCATCTGAGTGTGGCTGTAAATGGTTTAATATTTTGATACACCTATGTGTACAATATGCTCCAAATATTATATTAGAACCAAAGTTAGAGTTTAGTACTGCTCATCTAACCTGTCCACACACACACACACACCATGTCTACTGATAAAGACCTACAGAAGTTTCTGTCACATATAGTTATCAGATTTGGTGGCATGCTGTGCGACATCTGTTATGATTCCTGCATTCAGACTTCAGACACATCTGAGGACTTTGTACCTGTCAGGTGAGTCCACATGCACTGCAGTTTTCCCAAAACATGTGTCTGATTTCCCAGAGAGGTGTGTGTAAACCAGAAATAACCTCTGCTTCTGAATAACGTATGTAAAAATTAAAAACGCAAAGAGAAATTCACAAAGTTAAATGTGCTAAATGTTGTCTTGGCCATTTATTTTTAGCTTTGATTTTTAGTTTTAATTTCTTCAGTTCCTGCATAGAAGTATTGCAGCAGAGTGGGTAAAGCTTTCTTTCACCTGTACATTCAATTTTAATTTAATTTAGAAAATCAAAAATATATTATGAATTTGAAAAGTTCACGTTTCATTTCACTCCTGTACCTTCTTAAATCCACGTGCTAGCCTGAAGTTATTGATGCTTCACAGGATATTTAGACCAGGATAATCTCATCTCGGACAGCTAACATTTTCTTTTTTTTTTTTTTTTNTTTTTTTTTTTTTTTTTCATTTTTAAAATAACTTTTATTGTCATTACTTTGTCTGATGTCTTATTAAAATTAGCAACAATTTGTTTTATGTTATCTTTGTTTCACACTGAGATGCATTTCTTGTACAAAAGTTGCTACCATATATAAAATAATTTTTTATTAATTAGTATTATTAAAGGACCATACCATAATTTTCCATGTTTGAGCCTAATATATTCAATTTTCATACACATAATGTTACTGATAATCATTTCCCAAACCGTATACTCCTGGAACAGTGAATTAAAAATGTTTTTCCTACCTTCCAGACCTCCATTGGTTTCAGTTCATTCTGCTATTAAAATCAACTTGTTGATACTGTAAACGTTCTTGGGATAGGTAATCCATCATCACCAACAAGACGTGTATTCAGGTTTTTTTAGAAGTTATGTAATTTTAGTGTTTAAGCTCAATAAAAAGTGTGGAGTGAATGTATGCCTCCACCGGGGAATATAGTCCCAAAAGAAGACCTGCATTTATGGAAAAATTTAAAGGACTGTGACTTCATAAGGCTGTGTAACTATTAGCAGGAGAAACATGGATTTTTAAGGTGGGTGTATCACTTCGAATATTTGATTTTGAAAGCTTAAGAGATTTTGCAAAATATCAGGAAAGCTGAAATACGGTTTTATCCTTTGGGAAATGATTGTCAGTAACGTAACATGTATGAAAATTGAATATATTAGGCTCAAACATGCAAAATGGCTGGTATGGTCCTTTAAACATCAAGTGAGCTTGAAACAGCAGGTAAAGTGACAGGTAAAGGTGATCTTACTTTGATGGTGTACAGAGTGTAGGGGTGAGAGCCGGTGCCGCGATGCTCCTTGGCTGTGATGGTTCCGGTGATGCGGAGATTCTGGATGATGACGGGTCCGTCTGGGCTGCTGAGAGGCTCAAAGCTGAAAGACGGCACAGGTGAAGAACCCTGCAGAGGACTGACCACAGTCAGCTCATTAGGGTTAGTCTGCTCTACACCCAGGAGAAGCTCTCTGGCTGGGTTTGCTGATGGGAAAATGTCACCCTTCTCCAGGACCTGGAGGCTGCTGGTACTTGGAGTCTCCTCTGTGGTCCTTACTGATGAGGGGCTACAGCCATCAGGATTCTCTACTGGCTCTGAGTTCACCAGGACCTTGGGGTAGGGACCATCCCCTTGGCTGGTGTAAGTATCCACTAAGTCCACGCCATTGTTGTTCTCTGTGAGCACGGCACTTTCTGCTTGTCTGTCGTACAGGCCCTCCTCCTGGCCAATCATGACCAAGGAATCAGTGGAGTTCTGTTTATAGTCAGCCAGCGGGGAATCCAGGTCAGAATCATTTTCCTGGTAAAACGGGTTTGACTTGCCTGCTCTCATGTAATGCTTTAGAAGGGGTTGAGAAGGTTCTTCTTCAGCGTTGTTCAGCTCATCTGAGTCGATGCTGTCATAGGCAGCCAGCTCAGGCGTGGCCGTCTCAGTGTCGTTGGCGGTTTGCGTCTCGGCCCGCTGTGACAAACAGCACGGAGAAGCATCGGGTTCCTGTCTGCTCTCCTGATGTGCAGGCGGCTCTGGTTCAGATGTTGGTGCAGGCGGTGAAGTCCGTGGTTCTGCTGCAATCATTTCGTCCTGTTTACTGGACTTGGTGAAAACCTCCACCAACAGAAGGTTGAACCAGTCCGGGTCAGACAACTTCACAATGACAGGAAGCAGGACGTTGCAGGTGATGAGCTCTCCGACAACAAACCGTCCGGTGCGGGTCTCTAAGTGAGGCAAAGGCACCAAAACATGCAGCAACAAGTCAACCACGGCCCGGGTGTAGTTCAGCTCCATGGAGGCGCTGCTCATGGCAGGATGAGGAGAGCTGAACCTGGAGTAGGTCTTCCACAGCCGATGGCTCTCAGCGCTGCTCTCTGCAGCCAGAGGCCTCTGCTGCTCACACACCTGCTCCTTGGCTCTCAGGTAGTCCTGCAGGTGGCAGCCAAACAAATCCAGGATCCTCTGGGTCAGCGCCTGCAGGGATGCAACAGTTACACGTGTCCCATCTCAAATAAAAAGTCCATTTGATAACAATTTCTGCCACCTTCAACAGTGAAATGTAACAAGGAATTATATTGTCTCGATGAAATATTTCATGACTCTTCTGTGACTTTCCGTCACTAAATCAGATCAGAAATAGGGCCAAACAAAAAAGTTCTGTTTCTTTTGTAAGTAGCGGGAAACAATACGATCAAAAACAGACATCAAAAATACAAAATTAACAAAAATACCCTGAAAATCTCCAACTGCCTGATTCTTCCTGACTTTACCTGTGTTTAAAACATCTCTCTAAAGATCCAGATTCTACACATTCCTCCTACTTAACTCATGACCAAGCTTGTAAGCACACATATTACTGAAATATGTGTGAAGCATTATGGCTTTAACTTGTACCTTAATGTATCAATCAAGTCCTTTGAATGTTAAGGATTACTAATCATTTACTTTCTGACATATCTACAATTGAGACAAAACATTCCAGGCATAAACTTATAGTGTCCTGTGCCAAAATATTATACTTCATCCTGTGTTTCATTTAGACTCACGTGGCACTTTTGATTTAAAGGACCACACCACCCATTTTGCATGTTTGAGCCTAATATTTCAATTTTCATACATGTTACGTTACTGGTAATCATTTCCCAAAGCATGCTACTGGAACGGTGAATTAAAAATGTTTTTCCTACCTTCCAGACCTCCATTGGTTTCAGTTCATTCTGCTATTAAAATCAACTTGTTGATACTGTAAACGTTCTTGGGATAGGTAATCCATCATCACCAACAAGACGTGTATTCAGGTTTTTTTAGAAGTTATGTAATTTTAGTGTTTAAGCTCAATAAAAAGCGTGGAGTGAATGTATGCCTCCACCGGGGAATATAGTCCCAAAAGAAGACCTGCGTTTATGGAAAAATTTAAAGGACCGTGACTTCATAAGGCTGTGTAACTATTAGCAGGAGAAACATGGATTTTTAAGGTGGGTGTATCACTTGAATATTTGATTTTGAAAGATTAAGAGATTTAGCAACAGATCAGGAAAGCTGAAATACAGTTTTATCCTTTGGGAAATGATTATCAGTAACATAATGTCTATGAAAACTGAATATATTAGGCTCAAACATGCAAAATGGATGGCATGGTCCTTTCAGTATTTTAATCATCATACCTTCCGGTCCACCTGTCTTGCGCGCTTTTTTAACTCCATGGCCATGGAGATCATGGCTGCATGCACCTCCATTTCAAAGCCACTCTCACTGGACACGGTAGAGTACCAGGACGAGACAAAGTCCCTGATTATTTTCCTCACTGTGCTCTGGATCTCCTGGTCCAACTGCTGCTCATCTTCCACAGAGGGTGGAACCTGAAAAATAAAATTTACCAGAAACAACAAGCAGAAAAGCTGTTCACCCGGAGCTGTGCTAATGTCACTTCCTTGAGAAGTGATAATGGAACTTTGGGGTTAAAATTATAACCTGAATCAAATCAGGAGGCTAACAGAATATAGATATTTTAAGCGATGGAGCTGGAGCCGTTTTAATACGTTACAGCCACACTCTAAAATGGTTTGAGCTTATTTTTTTCATGAATATGAACACGATGCTCCATAGCTGAAACCAAACTTAGTTTTTTTGTTTTTTTTTTCTCTGCAGGCCTGGAGAACACCTACCTGTACCTAGGACAAAGCTCTCCAGGATAAAGAATGCCACCTGACAAAAATCACGTGGCTGATTTTTTTTTTTTTTTTTTTTAACCTCTTTACTACACAGCTGCTGCCTTTTGCTTTTGTTTTGTCATGAAATACAGCAATTCACTTCTTATTGTTGAATATATCATCTAATTTGAGCTAAGCTTATTTACATGTTTGGCCAAAGAATTTTTTTTTTTTTTTTTTNATTTTTTTTTTTTTTTTTTGCAAACAGAAAGATTACTCAGATCAGTCTCCAAAGTGGAAAAACGATCACTACACTGGACTTTGACATATTCTCCCATTTAGTGTGAATTTATCCGGACACATCAGATCGGATGGTCTTGCCGTTTTCAGGTCTCTCCAGAGATGTTCAACACTTGTCCTGAATCCACTCCTGACTCCTGAATTGGCTTGTTTATGTGCTTATGGTTACAGTTGCGAGACATTATAAAACTTCACCTGAGGTTCTGAATGCTCTTTCCCTGGATCCTGACAGGATCCTGCTGCTGAAAAACATCCAGACTGAGATGATTTTCGTTCCGACAGGTTCTCCCATCACCAGAGGACCTCTGGAGCTCTCTCAGTCAACGTCTGGTTCCTGGTCGCTTTCCCGACTTTAGCCCTTCTGCCCTGTATGCTCACTTTCACGAGTCTTGGTGGCGACTGTGCACTTAAGGACCTTCAAAGCTTCAGAAAATTTCAGTACCCTTCCTCAGATCCAATCCTGTCTCAGAGGTCGACAGAGAATTCAGCTCATGGCTTAGTTTTTGGTCTGGCGTGTACCGGCAGCTGAGGGGCCTTCATGCAGACAGATGTGTACCTTTCCAGATCACATCCAATTCAACTGGTTTACCACCGCTGGACTTTCATCAGCATGTAGTCAGATCTCAAGGCTGACCAATGGAAATGAGGTACACCTGAGCTCAATTTCTAGACTTATAGCAGATGTTATATTCATTTCTTTATTTTGAATGAACTTGGAAAAAATTCTGAAAGCATGTGTCTGCTTCGTCAATATGTTCATCATGTTCATAACGTCATCTTCGTCATGTTTATTTTGATGATGAAAAATATATTTTAATCCATTTTAGAGTACGGCTGTGACATGGAAAAGTGAGGGGAAAGTGAAGGGGTGTGAATACGTTCTGAATGCACTGTTCATCTGTACTTACAACATCAAAGGTTGTTACTAGAAGTCAGTTTCATGCCAAAACCTTCATTAAAGGACCATGCCACCCATTCTGCATGTTTGAGTCTAATATATTCAATTTTCATACATTTCATAATACGTTACTGAGAATCATTTCAAAGCATACTACTGGAACAGTGAATTAAAAATGTTGTTCCTACCTTCCAGACCTCCCTTGGTTTCAGTTCATTCTGCTACTAAAATCAACTTGTTGATACTTGAAACATTCTTGGGATAGGTAATCCATCATCGCCAACAAGACGTGTATTCAGGTTGTTTTTTTTAGAAGTTACGTAATTTTAGCGTTTAAGTGCAATAAAAAGCGTGGAATGAATGTATGCCTCCACCAGGGAATATAGTCCCAAAAGAAGACCTGTGTTTATTGAAAAATTTAAAGGACCGTGACTTCATAAGGCTGTGTAACTATTATCAGGAGAAACATGGATTTTTAAGGTGGGTGTATCACTGGAATATTTGATTTTGAAAGATTAAGAGATTTAGCAAAATATCAGGAAAGCTGAAATACAGTTTTATCCTTTGGGAAATGATTGTCAGTAACGTAACAAGTATGAAAATTAAATATATTTGGCTCAAACATGCAAAATGGGTGGTATGGTCCTTTAAAAAGTGAAATGTTTTACCCAAACTTTTAGAAATGCCTCTCCAAATTAATGTGGATCACAGGATAGATTCTAACTGAAAGCCATAACAATAATAATAAAATCTATTCATAAATTCAAACGAAATGTTATTAGAACCGATCCAGTTTAACACAGCACATCCATTCTACAATAAATATGCAGCCTGATCAAACCATACCAGTGCTACTGACAGCAGTGCCACTATCCAACTTTGAATAAAATTATTATAAAAGTTTGATCTTCATCTATGGTTCTATCACCCACATTGCTTCAAATAAAACAAACTATAAGTCTGTATAAAATAAATCAAAGTAACGCGGGAGGCGTGCATTAACCTGCTCTAGGGTGATAAATCTCTCGAGGTGAACCACGCTGCTGGACTCCAGAATGGCCTGAGAGCCAAGCCAGCTTCCAAGCACCACCAGCAGGCTTGTGAACACACACAGAAGCCAGATGTTCACTAGCAGGTGGAACAACACCAGCCAAGCCAACACTACACCAAAGCCCAGCAAGCTCCTCTGTCCCATCGCCTCCGCCATGATGCAGGGACTGCTGCTGTCTGGGATACCTTCAGGAAGAGACGTGGTGACCGCTCCTGTCTGCTACACCTGGGAATACAAACAAACAGAGGGGTTTTTTAGTGTGTTTTTGTTTAATAACATTCAAAACAGACTGAATCACACCAAACATATACATGTTTGGTGTGACTGGAAAGGTCTCAGTGTGATTGGTAAAATAATCCCAGTTCCACGGTGAACAAAGTAAATCCAGGTAGATTGCAAGGCCATTGTAATTCATAGCAATAAAAGTCACATGACCTAGAAGACCCTGGTCTTCTTGGGCAACAGGTTGCTTAAAGGTGCATGTTCATTTTTATTTCACACCGTGGACATGATCTAGCACAACTAATCCTAGATCCTAATCCTATCCTAGATGCTAGTATTAGTTCGCAAGCTATGTGACGAGCATAAACAAGCCTGTCTGCTAAATAATTTAGCTTGACTAATAGCCAGCTTTGCAGGATTTATTACATATTATCTTGTAAGTATCGGAACATCATCTGGTAATTAACAGACTTGATGGACAAACGCTAGCCCACACACGACTCCACTAAGGGAAATATCGCAGCCAAACCGTCCGGAATCCTACTTTTATACTTTTTTCCTTTGACGATAACTATAGTTTTGACCTTTGACAATTTAATATGTGTCAACTGAACATTCGGCATTTGACTGATTGATTGATTTTTATTAATTGTCTATCTTTGACCAATACTTCGCCTCCACGGTTAATTTTTGTGGAAGACACCACGTGATTTAATTTTAATTCAGTAACATCCACGCTTCGTGATGTGTGGCATGCATGCCGAACTGAACAGTGGATTCTAATGATTAGTGAGACGCATTCAGCGACGCCATAGCAAATGTTTTCTTTCATTAATTAACCGGCTAACTTTAAATGTCCATTTTTGGAGCCAGAGTTCGGCACCGTGAGGCTGCTACCTCACACCCAGCGACAAGCCCCAGCATTTCCGGTACAGCGTGCATGCGCAGTGTGACGTCACACGGCGTTCTGTCACAGTTTAATGTTAAACACCGAAAATAAAATAGAGAAATATTAACCTACATAAACTCTGACGGACGACAGAGAAGATCTCGTGAGCCAGGGCGGGCAACGCCTCCGTTCCGTTTGTTTACTTCCGGTATTCTTCTTTTCTGCGTTTTTGGGGGGATGGCAAACAACACGGAGGTGCATACCGCCACCTACTGCACCGGAGTGCAGTAGCAACATCTATATTGTCAAATTGGTATTACAAATAAACTCATATATGTCTCTCCTAACTTCATTCAGCCCCAGTATTACTCCTAGATCCCAGTTCCTCCCAAAACCTATTACGCTATTCTTTAAGTTTTCTCTTTCTGTATTATGTTGTGTACAATTTAACAAAATATGTTCAACCTTTTCTTTCTCATTACAATGTGTGCATTTATCGCTATTTCTTTTCCCTACTAAAAACAGCGTATTGTTCAACCCTGTCTTTCTTTAAAGTTTTTAATTGTAGCTGATTTTTTGTATATTATAATGTCTTCGTCCATTTCTGTCTTTGTCCCACTCACTCTGCCACATCTCTAATCCCTTTCTTTGAATTATTGCTTTTCCCTCTCCTCTTCCATAAAACACTTGTCACTTCCGGTATTATGACGTATGTTTCAAGAAGAAACCCACTAAGAAATATTTAGCTACTTCAGATGACCAACAAAAAGCCAATGATCTTAACAGTTTTTATTTGTACTTTGAGACAGGTGATTTTACTGCTGAGTGTGTGAAGGAGCTGGACTCCCTGTCTTTCACTGTCATTTTTTGATGACAAACAGTTGATTGATCCACAACATGTTCTGTCACTTTTTTTTAAACATGTCTGCTCTAAGAAATCCTGTGGACCTGATGGAATTTCAGCTTTTCTTTTAAACTGTGCAGAGGAGTTGACCCCTGCTTGGTGTCCCATTTTTCAACAGTCCTTAGATACTCAAACTGTNTGTGCAGAGGAGTTGACCCCTGCTTGGTGTCCCATTTTTCAACAGTCCTTAGATACTCAAACTGTTCTAGATCTGTGATCATTCCTGTCCCAAAGAAAGCTCATCCAACTGAAAATAATGATTTCAGAGCAGTAGCATTAACATCAGTTGTGATGAAATGCTTTGAGAAATGTGTAGTGGCCATGCTAAAGGAAGATGTTAACAGCAGATTAGATCCATTACAGTTTGCTTACAGACAAAGACGGAGCACAGGTGATGCTATTAATAGTACTGTGCACTTGGTTCTAAAACATCTGGAGGACCCCAGAGTCTATGCTCGGATGCTTTTCATTGATTTTAGTTCTGCTAATTCAGCCTTTTATTTTAATTCAGAAGTTAAAACAATTGAAGGTAAACTCCTCAATCATCAAATGGTATCACTCTTTCTTAAACAGAACTCAGAGGGTCAAAGTGAACGATAGTCTGTCACAGCTAAAAACCATCAGTACTGGAGCTCCTCAAGGATGTGTCAGCTCACCAGTCCTTTTTATGCTGTATACAGCTAAGCACTCTCAGAACTACATTTTTAAATACTCTGATGATACTTACTTTATAAGCAAGAGGATATATCCATTTATCGTTCTGAAATAAGGGACTTTGTGGCATGGTGTGACAGCAACCACTTAACTGTAAATATAAAGAAAACNGTTCTGAAATAAGGGACTTTGTGGCATGGTGTGACAGCAACCACTTAACTGTAAATATAAAGAAAACCAAGGAGATTGTATTTGATCCTAAGGCAGTGGGTGATCACAGTTCTGTGATTATTGCATGACCAGCTATTGCACAAGTCCAATCCTACAAGTACCTCTGTGTTCATATCAACAGCACTTTTACCTGGAATACTCGTGTTGAATGGGTCTGCTCTCATTTACAGCAGACGTAGACTGCGTTTGTATGGAGTTGATCAAAAAGTCCTGCTTCTGTTCTACCAGGCTGTGTTAGAAAGCATAACCAGATACAGAATGACAGCATGGTGTGGAAATCTCTCTGTGAAAGTGAAATCAAAATTAACACACTTGGTACAGACCGCCATGAAAATCATAGGTCAGAAAGGTCATCACAGTCTTCATTTCTTTATGAACATGTATGTTACAGCACGAAGGAGTGTTCTGAATGATCCTTTTCATGTTTTTATTCACAATATGAACTGTTACCTTCTGCAAAAGATACAGAGTTCCACACTGTAAACTAAAAAGGTGTAACAACTCATTTGTGCCTGTAGCAGTCAAAGTTCTTAGTAGCAGTCTAGAATGAGGTCACAGGTAGAGGTCGCGGGGTCTGTGCAATACATTTAGATTTGATGTTTAGATTTGATGTGGATTCTGATATATGTTGTGTGTTACTCATGGATTTTGTTGTGATTGTGCTTAGAAATATGTGTCATGGATGTAATGTGGATGTGTTGCGTGGCAACTTGGAGTCCAGAACAAATTTCCCCATGGGAACAATAAAGTCTATTCTATTCTATTCTATTCTATTCTAAGAAGAAGGGTTTGCATGCGCCCCCTGCTGCTTTGGAAAAGAAAAGGACAGGCTGAGTAATGTCACAAAGTGGAATTCTGCCAATAGAATTATATTATGGCTAAAGTCCAACTGTGACGTAATGTGAAGGTTTACTAAGGTGCTAAGGACAGGCCTGGAAGAAACACAAGAACGGTGCTGCTGCTGTACATGTCATGCAAGATTCCCATTCTTGTGACCTATGTCCTGGGCGGCACATGTATTTCTGAATTTCCCCTCAGGGAACAATAAAGTCTTATCTTAAAAGAACCATGGCAATGACAAGCAGTCTGCGTTAGTCACGGATACAGAAAGGTAAAAGGTACAGCAGTCTGGAGACAGAAATAGAAAAAAGCTGTAAACACACCACATTAAACCATCTTTATGCTGTTTTCTTGTTCCAGTTTTGTAAATATGCTCTAGTAAAGGTGGTGATTTTTTTTTAATTTATTTTTTTAATGTTTTGTACAGCCTAGTAAATGTCACATTGTGGTATAAATGACACAGTGGCTTTAGGCTGCCCTTACATGCTAAACAAATTATTAAAATAATTAGATCAAACATTCCCCTGCGCTATGTTATCGACTGCATGTCATCTTTAAAGGACCATACCATGCATGTATGGTATGGATGTTTGATGTTTGGATGCATGTTTGAGTGTAATATATTCAATTTTCATACACGTAACGTTACTGACAATCATTTCCCAAAGCATACTACTGGAACGGTGAATTAAAAATGTTTTTCCTACCTTCCAGACCTCCATTGGTTTCAGTTCATTCTGCTATTAAAATCAACTTGTTGATGCTTGAAACGTTTTTATGTGTTGTCTGTCAGACAGAGAAGACGTCAGGTGAGTAGCATTTGTTTTAATTGAAATAGAAAATGGAGCTCTTTATTTACCCAGTAAGGTGTAAAACCTGTAATAATTAATGCAAAAAAAAAAATATACTGTTTATTTTTAAAACAATGATTTAAATTCAGTCCAGATTGAAGATTTGCTCAGAAATCCGGGCAGGTGCCGCTGGGTGAAAAAGTTGGAGGTTGGATGCTGAAATGATGAAAGCAGCTCTGCTGATGAAGTCTGAGCTCACTAATCTGATTTGTTCAGTGTGGTTGACTCTTGAGCCTCTGTGGGAAAATACTTCTGGAAGACCTGAGGAGTCACACAGTCCCTCATTAAATTACACTGTGTGCAATTTCACACATGCTCTGCGCCACATTTCCAGGCTGCTTTTAGAAGAGAAAACACACTGAGGAGGTTTAGCTTGATGTGCAGCAGAGACCTGTAGTCATGCTTACGACTTACCACACATTACCTCTGACACAGGTGAGAGTCCAGCCTGTCTCGCTTGTGTGAGTTGATGATGCAGACGTTTGTGTATGATGTGATAAGATCATTTCTACGTTCCATGTTGTCTGCTAGGCTTCCTTTTCTTATAGTCTCAGTATCAACAGCAGAGGGGCGCAGCAGAGACCCTGGAGCTCCATTCACAAAATGATCCCTCTGACGCTCTGCAGATTCTGTAAGTACTGAGCTACTCTCCCTTCATTCATTTACGTAATACGTACAGCTCTACTTTAAAGGTCCATACCACCCGTTTGCATGTTTGAGCCTAATATATTCTGTTTTCATACATGTTACGTTACTGACAATCATTTCCCAAAGGATAAAACCGTATTTCAGCTTTCCTGATATTTTGCAAAATCTCTTAATCTTTCAAAATCAAATATTCAAGTGATACACCCACCTTAAAAATCCATGTTTCTCCTGCTAATAGTTACACAGCCTTATGAAGTCACGGTCCTTTAAATTTTTCCATAAACACAGGTCTTCTTTTGGGACTATATTCCCCGGTGGAGGCATACATTCACTCCACGCTTTTTATTGAGCTTAAACACTAAAATTACATAACTTCTAAAAAAACCTGAATACACGTCTTGTTGGTGATGATGGATTACCTATCCCAAGAACGTTTAAAGTATCAACAAGTTGATTTTAATAGCAGAATGAACTGAAACCAACGGAGGTCTGGAAGGTAGGAAAAACATTTTTAATTCACCGTTCCAGTAGTACGCTTTGGGAAACGACTGTCCGTATGAAAAGTGAATCTATTCGTTGCAAAAAGTTATTGCAAAATAAACAGTATGTTCCTTTAATGTTGCTGCTGCAACCATGACTGTTTTCATCAATCAATCAATCAAACTTTATTTCTATAGCACCTTCCATACAAGCAAATGCAGCTCAAAGTGCTTCACAGGTGATTCACAAATACACACAAAATATCGATAACGGTTGATTAAAATATGCATAAATGTAATAAGACCAAACGCATTAAATTAAATTAAAATACAAAATCATAAAACTCGACGTGAATGACGGGTTTAATTCTAAAAACACCAGCGTTTTCAGCTCCTCGCAGATCCTCAGGATGTCAATCAATAACATCAATCAAGTTATAAAATTGTACTTTAAAGACCATAATATAAGTTTTTGTTGTGTAATGGAGATTTTAATTGCACAATAAAATACTGTGTTGTGACAGGGTTACTGTTAGAGAGGTGCTTTTGTTGAAAGTGGAAGTTGGCGTGGTGCTGAGGTGATGTTTTTCGTTGCTGTGACTGGACGGTTGCGTGGCGGTGTCAGTTCCTGTGGTGGCGGTGGTGGGCCTTGTGGTTTTCAGCATCAGCGGGACCCCTGCGGACCCTCTGCTGGACTGCCTCTCAGACATCGACTACAGCCAGCTCCTGGACATTGTGGACAAAGGTCTTCCTGCCACAAAGACACCTCGCCACATCGCCATCATCGGCGGCGGCGTCGCTGGACTCACTGCTGCAAAGCTTTTAGAAGACAGTGGTCATAAGGTAAAAAAACAAAACAAAACATGGCTTTATGTTAAAATATGATAGATCCTAAATGTACTTGTGGGAGTGTATTTGATAAGACTGATCATGCCTCCATGGACGCAAAGGTGACCATCATAGAAGCCAGTAACCGTATTGGCGGCCGCGTGGAGACGTTCAGGAACAGGAGAGAAGGCTGGTACGCAGAACTGGGCGCAATGAGGATTCCCAGCTTTCACAAGTGAGTGCAGCAGGCTGTCGGCCATCTTTGTTGTCTGATTTTACAGCGTATTTAACATGACACCAGCGTGCTGCGTGATGCTTTCAGGTACTGAGTCTGTCAGCGTGAAGTCCTCAGACGAGGCTGACGCGTTCCATCAGAGAAACAACGTCAGATGTCCGTTATTATGCCAGTTATGAGCTGGTATTAAACCGATGCAATACAGTAATAAATAAAATAATTTCAAGTTATTCAGAGAAAGAGAGATTACTTTAGTTGACCCTCAGGACTTCAGGATTTATGAATGAATTTGTTCATATTCCTTTTGTCTTTCAACCTTTTCTTGTCTTCTTTTTTCCTCCTCAGAACTGAAATTAAAATGAAGAGTAAAATCATGACGCATCCGCTTCTTACCTTTATTTCACAGGGTTCTACTTTCTTTTGCCTCCAAGCTGAAAGTTTCCCTGAACCCTTTCATCCAAGACGACGTCAACACGTATTACCTGGTGAACGGCTTGCTGCACAAAACCTACGCCGTGGAAAGCAACCCTGACGTCCTCAACTACAGCCTGAGCGACAGGGAGCGTGGCAAGTCAGCCGCTCAGCTGTTCAGCCAGGCGCTGTGGAAGGTTTCTAACCTCAACACCTTACAGCATGTGTACTGACAGTAGAAATCACAGTGTGGGTGGGCCCAAAGAGACTCAGGTGGGCCCCGCCCAATCAGGACTAGTACTATTCAGAAATACTATTTTAGCCACAAATATTTATCAGAATGCACTGCACCAGTTTATTTGCAGGTTTTTACATCATAGGAAAGGTTACCGACACTAACGCTAATAATAGAAAAAAAAAAAAAATCCATCACAGCAGGTGGATAAACTATAATTCATAATAACCATGCAGCTTATGCTGCATTCACAGACCTGAGAACTCAGATTTTTCCAACTTCTTACTTGGAAAAATGCATTGGAACGGCACTTGAAGTCGGAGCTCCNGAACTCAGATTTTTCCAACTTCTTACTTGGAAAAATGCATTGGAACGGCACTTGAAGTCGGAGCTCCAACTGGGAAACCCGAACAAAATTACCTACGCTGACTTACTGAGTATGACGTCACTCAACATGGCGACGCCGACAGAAGCGAGCTTTGTGAACGGAAGTGATCAGCTAGCAGGCAAATAAAGTTTTTTTTCGTACGTGAAATTGAAAGAAAAAGTTCAGACTATATCGCCATGGCAACTACAGTGTATAATAACTGTTTGCCATTGATACGCAAGTGTAACTAATTTCAGAATATTACTTCTCTGCACAAAGTTTAATACCAAAAGAGCGATTAATATCATTGTAAGACAACACAACCAAAGAGTCCTGTAGTCTAACTTTACTTTAGTTAGCATTTATTATGAAGTTTATTTAATCTTACAGTATTTATTGGTGTTCAGCTATGCTTTTTTTGATTACATTTGGCTGGAACGGTTTGAGGTTGGAAGTTGGAACGTCCAACTGGGAAAAATTCAACTTCCCAGGTCTGTGAACGCAGCATTATAACAGCATTTCTCCTCTTCCTGCTCCTCCCATCGTTGCTTTACGACAAACTTTAGCAAGTTACTTTGCTTCGCCGTAACAGTCCTGATCAGGCTCTGTCACTAATGCACAGCTGCGTGAAGGTCAGCAGAGTGAAACAGGAAGTGGGCTCAGTCAGGACGGCTGCTGATTGGCTAAAGGTGCTTGCAAGGCAAGGCAAATTTTATTTATATAGCACCTTAATCATACACAAAGGTCTTTCAAAGTGTTTTACAGAACAGAGCAAGTTTATACATAAACAGAAATGCTGTCACTCAGGAAGGAGATCTATCCTCATCAACAGGCAGACAAAACGCAAAAATAAGAAAAGTGCAAGCTATAGGATTAATGCGCCACGTGTGTTACAAGCCTTGTGATTGGACGGGCCTGGCCCACCCAGGCCCACGCTACTGGTTGACAGTAATTTGTCTTAGTTTCACAATAAATAAACAGACAACAGTCATTCATTGCACATAAATCTAAAAACTGAGGCCTGTGGACTCATTTAAAATGCTAATTAGCAATAAATTGTCACGGGTGGGTTCCGGAGGAGGACTCAAATGCAGGTTCAGGCAGTCTTTAATTGAAGTCCAGGCAAGAATACTACTGATAGTGAGGCAGGATGAACTTACAGGAATCAGGCAGATAATCCACAAGGCAGGCGGCGAAAAAAAATAAAAGAAACAAACCAACAAACATAAAGACAGGAAAACCAGGAGACAAGAAACAAGCTAACCAGGCAAACAAGACAATCTGGCAGAAAACAAAGCAACCCAGGGTAGTATAAATACTGAAGACGTGATTAACTGATAGAACACAGGTGATGGAGAAAACTGGAGGGAAACTAAAAAAAAAACCGGAAGTAAAGCACACTAGACAACAACAAAACCAAGACTACAAAATAAAACAGGAAGTGACCAAAGAACAGATCATGACANCACTAGACAACAACAAAACCAAGACTACAAAATAAAACAGGAAGTGACCAAAGAACAGATCATGACATAAATAACAGCTAAAAACGACAAAACTCAATCAGAGCAAAGCTGCATTTAATGTCAAAAGGATTCATAACAGTAAAAGGGAAGAATTAAAAATGAAGTCCTGGGATCGTTTAAAACAGGTGTTTGTGTGTGTGTATGCTGTTCCTGAATCTGTCATCTTTGATGGAGAGATTTGAGCCTTTTTCCTGAAGGGAGAAAGATGAATAGCAGCATGCTACAGGTCTTTTAAGATGAGTGGTTCTTATTTTTTTAAATTTATTTATTTAAACTTTTTTCTATATATTCGTATTTTCTTTGTTGTGCACGTATAGTGACGTGTTTGTTTTGTTTTGTAATTGAAAAAACTACGATGATGAAAGTTCATAGAACATCTGAGCTGGGCTGCACATTTAAAGGACCATACCACCCATTTTGCATGTTTGAGCCTAATATATTCAATTTTCATACATGTTACGTTACTGACAATCATTTCCCAAAGGATAAATATTTCATATTTCAGCTTTCGTGATATTTTGCAAAATCTCTTAATCTTTCAAAATCAAATATTCAATCGATACACCCACCTTAAAAATCCATGTTTCTCCTGCTAATAGTTACACAGCCTTATGAAGTCACGGTCCTTTAAATTTTTCCATAAACGCAGGTCTTCTTTTGGGACTATATTCCCCGGTGGAGGCATACATTCACTCCACGCTTTTTATTGAGCTTAAACACTAAAATTACATAACTTCTAAAAAAACCTGAATACACGTCTTGTTGGTGATGATGGATTACCTATCCCAAGAACGTTTACAGTATCAACAAGTTGATTTTAATAGCAGAATGAACTGAAACCAATGGAGGTCTGGAAGGTAGGAAAAACATTTTTAATTCACCGTTCCAGTAGTATGCTTTGGGACATGATTGTCAGTAATGTTACGTGTATGAAAATTGAAATATTAGGCTCAAACATGCAAAATGGCTGGTATGGTCCTTTAAACACGGCCTCTGCGATGCTCTATTAAAGTGGATGTGCTTGTGCTGTTTGAGGCTTGGAGAGGAAAAGGCAGACACACCAACAGGGTAGATTTATAGAACTTCATCTCAGAACCTTTATGAAAGTCTACGCAGATTCTGATAAAAACACAGCTAAATATGAAGACTTGGGTTTAACAGAAATCTTTTGACAGGTAAGAGATGACATAAAGACAAGTGGCTGCAGAGCCACGCTGGATAAATATGATTCCTACACAGTGAAGGTAAAGATGGATTTCTTTCATTATGTTTTAGTCTGTTTGCTGTGTTTGTAACTCAGTTTTATTCTTCTGACTGGGACAGGAATATCTGGTGAAGGAGGGGAACCTGAGCCGCGGGGCCCTGAGGATGATCGGGGACATCCTGAATGAAAACAGCCTGTTTTACATGTCTCTGATAGAGATGCTGTACATCCAGTCAGACATCAGCGACGGCACGCAGTAAGAATCCTCAAACATGCTAAACGCTGCCTAACATCTCACATACAGAGCTGCTCAGGAGGAAGACATGAGCTGAGAAAAGTTCAATCTCATTAAAGGACTATACCACCATTTTACATGTTTGAGCCTAATATATTCAGTTTTCATATATGTTACGTTACTGACAATCATTTCCCAAAGCATACTACTGGAACAGTGAATTAAAAATGTTTTTC
>VXCM01006893.1:0-11622 GCA_014773175.1 Lucifuga dentata | reverse complement strand
ATTTGATTTTGAAAGATTAAGAGATTTTGCAAAATATCAGGAAAGCTGAAATACGGTTTTATCCTTTGGGAAATGATTGTCAGTAACGTAACATGTATGAAAATTGAATATATTAGGCTCAAACATGCAAAATGGGTGGTATGGTGCTTTAAAGAGAAAGAAAAGCATGACATCATTTTCACTTCTGCCCTTTCCAGTCTTCTGTAAACAGGAAAATCACTTTATCCGAGGCTAAAACCCTGACTGTGTTGCTGTTTCACTGTTGCGCACTGAAAAATGGTGAACTTGCTGCTGCAACATTTCATTACAGTTGCATTTCTACAAGAACTTTTATCTGCACCAGAGAAAAGTCACAAATGAGCTGACCAATAGTGAACAAGTACAGTAACGCCAAATTAGGCTACGTTCACATTACAGGCCTTAATGCTCAATTCTGATGTTTTAATCAGGTCTTTTTGTGTTGATGGTTCACATTCATGTTTGTAGTAACATGTATCAGACACCAGTGTGAACATGCTGAGGTCCTAAACTGCCACGCATGTGTAACTAAAATGTGAGCTGCATGCTACAAGAATAACGATAATCGTCATTTTATAGCCCTGCTCTCCCATTCCTTATGCAAGTTCCTCAAAATCTGCTTGGTTATGATGTTCCTTCAAGTTTAGCTTGGCTAGAAGCTTCTCCATAAATATCCAACAAATTTAAAACTTCTTCATCTCTCCACTGACCCCTGTCGCTGTTGTTGCTCTCCTCCATATTTATTTTTACCGGCTGCTATGAGGCACCGACACTGCATGAGGACGAGATGCGATATGTGCAGAGAAGTGAGATGGTTAAAAAAACCACGAATTCTGATCTGAGCAGTCAGACAGCGGTCGCATAGCCAGAGATCGGATATGGATCGGATCTAGGACCACATATGCAAGTGGCCCAGATCTGATATGAAAACATCAGATCTGGTTTGGTCACACTGCTGTGAACAAACCAGATCTGAGTCACATGGAAGCAAAAATATCAGATCTGGACCACTTCAGCGTGTGATGTGAACATAGCCTTAAATCAGAGTAGATATGCTCAGTATGTAGTTTGTGTAATGTTGGATTTGTGTGTATTCTGATCAAAAGGACTTCACTTGGTTCTTTTCCAGGTACTATGAAGTGAGCGGCGGCTTTGACAACCTCTCAAAAGCGTTCTACCAGGTGCTGAACGCCTCCATCCTCCTCAACTCTAAGGTCAGGCTCATTGACCAATTGGGAGGCAGCAATGTGACCATATCATACCAGGACAAGCGTGACTCAGGCTCTCTGACCAATCTGACAGCGGACTACGTCCTGCTTACGGCCACAGCCAAGGCTGCCCTGTTCATCGGCTTTCAGCCCCCTCTGTCCGGCACCAAGATGGAGGCCCTGCGCTCCGTTCACTACGCCAGCTCCACCAAGGTCCTGCTCAGCTTTAAGAAGCGTTTCTGGGAGGAAGAGGGCATCGAAGGAGGGAAGAGCATCACAGACCGACCTTCTCGCTTCATCTACTACCCCAGCCACAGCTTCCCCGGCACAACTGGAGGGGTCCTGCTGGCGTCCTACACTTGCTCCGATGATTCCACGCTTTTCCAGGGGATGAGCGAGGAGGACGTGATGGCTGCGGTGCTGGAGGATTTGGTGAAGATCCACGGAGAGGACGTCAGGCCTCTGTGGACTGGGGGGCTGGTGAAGAAGTGGGGCTTGGATCCGCACAGTCTGGGAGCCTTTGTCCTCTTCACACCTTACCAGCAGGGCGACTACGCCGCCGAGCTCTTTAAAAGTGAGGGACGGGTGTACTTTGCCGGAGAACACACGGCCACGCCGCACGGCTGGATCGAAACCGCCATGAAGTCTGCACTCAGAGCAGCCCAACGCATTAACAGCCTCACACTTTAGCTTCCTGCAGCTAAAACAGGTCTTTGCATTTTCCTACATTTTGAATTGTCTTTCAGTGACACACGGAGTCTGATATTATGTGTTTCATATCTATTGATCAGGAATACATTGCTTTTCTGTTGGAAGATCTTCAACTGACGTTCTGATGAGATTCCACAAAGTTTGATGAAAACGCGTTCATTTTCACAGCAGAGTTTCAGTGTTTCAGCTGATTTTTATGACTTCTGCAGGAATAAAACTCTGCTGAGCCTTGTTACTTTAAAGGACCACACTTGTGATTTTGCATGTTTGAACCAAATATATTCAATTTTCATACATGTTACGTTACTGGCAATCATTTCCCAAAGGGTAAAACTGCATTTCAGCTTTCCTGATATTTTGCAAAATCTCTTAATCTTTCAAAATCAGATATTCAAGTGATACACCCACCTTAAAAATCCATGTTTCTCCTGCTAATAGTTACACAGCCTTATGAAGTCACGGTCCTTTAAATTTTTCATAAACACAGGTCTTCTTTTGGGACTATATTCCCCGGTGGAGGCATACATTCACTCCACGCTTTTTATTGAGCTTAAACACTAAAATTACATAACTTCTAAAAAAACCTGAATACACGTCTTGTTGGTGATGATGGATTACCTATCCCAAGAACGTTTACAGTATCAACAAGTTGATTTTAATAGCAGAATGAACTGAAACTAGTGGAGGTCTGGAAGGTAGGAAAAACATTTTTAATTCACCGTTCTAGCAGTATGCTTTGGGAAATGATTGTCAGTAATGTTACGTGTATGAAGACTGAATATATTAGGCTCAAACATGAAAAATGGACGGGATGGTCCTTTAAGTCAGGTTGTAACTGTAGGTTTTTGCTTTGCTGGCAATCTGAAGTCATGACCTCAAAGTGAAAAAAGAGACAGAATATTGATTGTTTTACACTCTGTAGTTTATTATTATTTAGTGTTTAGTCATTTTGCTGTAAAGAAATAAAAATAAAACCTTTATTTATCCCTTTATGGTGTTTGTAAAAATGACCTGCTTTAACTTTTTTATTGAAAAAAAAAAAAANCCCCCCCCCCCCGCCCCACACACACACGTGTACACACATATGCACACGTATGTGCGTGCGCACACACACACACCTGAAATACGAGACTCAGCATTAGGACATATTCAGAAACGTTTTTTGTTTTTTTGGATCAGGAAGTTTTCTGTTCATCTGTGCGTATGTGTGTGTGTGTGTGTGTGTGTGTGTGTGTGCGCACGCATGTGTATCTGGTGTNGAAGTTTTCTGTTCATCTGTGCGTATGTGTGTGTGTGTGTGTGTGTGTGTGTGTGCGCACGCATGTGTATCTGGTGTGTGGTCCCATAAAAAAATGGAAAAATATTCAGTGATTTTTATACAGAGGATAATATAATCAGATTTAGTTTGATTCAGCAATTCAATTTTAATTTAGGCAAATATGATAAAATTTGATATTTTTATACATGAATTCAATTTTTTGATCAAAAAGCAGCTAAAAAACATTTTCCCGCATTTTAGAATCAAATACACCAAATTATCTGTAGTAACAGCAGCTACAGCAAATCATGGCTCTCCATAGAGTTTCTGGGTTTATGGTTTATTTAACTCAACTTCAGCTGCATTTTAATCAGATGTTACAGTTTGTTGTAAGAATTTGCAGCCATGCAGCCTCATATGTGCTGATATGTGCTGCATTTTTCTTTACACGCAAATCAAACTGGCAGAGAGAGTTTAGCATGCAGAACATGTGGCTTTAAAAAGTCATTTCTGTGGACAGTTGCTGCTGCTGTATTAAACAGCATTATGAGGTGATTCTAATTACTTTCTGTATATAAATGTACATGTACATACATATACATTTATATAAAAGGTTTTGACATAATGCACTCCCACACACCAACTGTTGCCACAAAATGAGCAGAGTTGCATTAACCCCTCTGATACTGTCAAGAAAAAGTGAACGTTCTAAGATTGATACAGGAAGGGTTTATTTCAGCAGCATTGATTTGGTTGGTAATGCTGTTTTTATCTGAGGACATGCTCTGGTTACTCTGTCCTTGAAGAAGACGTAGAAACAGCGTCTCTGCGTGGATTTTCCCAACGCATCAGGAAAATAGGAGGTAAGTTTTTGATGGTTTCCACTTCTTCAGTTTCCTCTGATATGAATCCTCAGAGTGCAGCTCGCTGACGTCACGCTACAACACTTCCCAGATCTGAAGGAAGAAGATACTTCCTGTGTCCACCATGCAGTCTGTATTAAAGGACCATACCGCCATTTTGCATGCTTGAGCCTCATGTATTCAATTTTTTATACACGTAACACTACTGGCAATCATTTCCCAGAGCATACTACTGGAACAGTGAATTAAAAATGTTGTTCCTACCTTCCAGACCTCCATTGGCTTCAGTTCATTCTGCTATTAAAATCAACTTGTTGATACTGTAAACGTTCTTGGGATAGGTAATCCATCATCACCAACAAGACGTGTATTCAGGTTTTTTTAGAAGTTATGTAATTTTAGTGTTTAAGCTCAATAAAAAGCGTGGAGTGAATGTATGCCTCCACCGGGGAATATAGTCCCAAAAGAAGACCTGTGTTTATGGAAAAATTTAAAGGACCGTGACTTCATAAGGCTGTGTAACTATTAGCAGGAGAAACATGGATTTTTAAGGTGGGTGTATCACTTGAATATTTGATTTTGAAAGATTAAGACATTTTGCAAAATATCAGGAAAGCTGAAATACAGTTTTATCCTTTGGGAAATGATTGTCAGTAACGTAACATGTATGAAAATTGGATATATTAGGCTCAAACATGCAAAATGGATGGTATGGTCCTTTAACCTCATTTTGCAGGAGGATCGCTGCTGCACTGCAACTATCACTGCTCTAAACCATAAACTGTAAGTTATTACACAGGACTTTTTCACATGATATTCCATCAGCATGTCAGGAATATAAAACGTTTTCAGTACATCATATCTCAGTCCTACAGGCAGCCATCGTTAATGAGCGCCTTTCTGCACCATCTGCGTGAAGCGGTTGGTGATGGTCAAAGTGGTGTCGATGAAACGCTCAACACAGCTCACCAAGCACGTCTCCGTCCGGTAGTCCAGCTTCGACCCCGGACTGTCCACGCACTTGTCCCAGCAGACGTCCGTGAACGTGTGCACCTGAAACCAGATGTGAAAAGCTTCCTAAGTCATCGTGATAAAGTGCTTGGAGTGATGCCACGATCATTTCTGGTGTCACCCCNCTCACCCCACCCCCAAACAAAAAAAAATCAGTAATGGTCACTGATAACACTTCCATAGTGAGCCAATGGAAACAGGAAGCAGCAGAATAAGAGGTAATAGTGATAACAGTGATGAAGGCTCTGCCAGGGCCTGATGCATCAATATGAAATACAGACATTATTAATGTCTTTAATACCACTTTTCCAAATCTAACATGTCAGTCTGCAGTGAGAAAGGTGTCAAAGGACACAAATGCTGCGTTCGAGTTTTCTCGGAAGTCGAATTTTTCCCAGTCAGAAGTTCCAAATTCTGACTTCAAACCGTTCCAGCCAAACAAAGCAAAAAGCATGGCTGAACACCAATAAATGCTGTAAGATCAAACAAACTTAGAAATAAATAATAACTAATTAGTAAAGTTAGACTACAGGACTGTTTGGTTGTGTTGTTTTACAACGCTATTAATCACAGTATCAAACATTTGTGCAGATAATGTTCTGAAATTATTTACACTTACGTATCAATGGCAAACCATTATTATACACTACAGATAGTTACCATGGTGATGTATTTTGAACTTTTTATTTCAACGCCATGCACTTCACTTTATTCTGCTGTTAGCGGATCATTTCCACTCACAAAGCTCGCTTCCACGGGCGCCGTCATGTTGAGTGATGTCATAGTCGTGAAGTCGGGGTAGATAATTTTGGTCAAAGTAGAAAGTCAGACAAATCTGAGTTCCGAGGTTTGTCGAACGCAGCATCCGCTCGTTTGATCGGAAGTCAGCGTGGAGGATTGTGGGAATACCGGAAGCTCGGTTATTGGATCACTGCACTAAATTGACCTTATTTCATTTATTTCTTCTTGAATTTGTTAAATACTTCAAGAGTCTCAAACTTATACATATAAGATTAATAACAAAACCAACAAACTGTAACCAAACATATCAAAATTTCTTCTATTTTAACTGTCTCTTGTTGTATTTAGCTCCTTTTAGCTTATTTGCCTTGCTCCTCTGTTCATTTTACCCTTTGTATAATTTTTTTCTTTCTGTTTTGTAACAAGAAAATTCAAATAAAGTTATGTATTTAAAAAAACAAAACTTAACCTTATTTCAGGCACTCGTGCTCTAAGATGTGTTTGACTGTGTCAGAAGCAAAGAAAGCTTAAATCGCAGGAAGTTTGAATGGAGTTTGGTGTGCGGAGCTCAGCCGTGCGCTTCGATTAGCGGACAAACCTGCGCCTGGAACTGCGCTTTCTGCTGCTCTATGGCGATCAGACGCTGCAGCTCGGACGCCTCCGCCTTCTCCGCTGAGCTCAGGTTATCAAAACCGTCCATCGCGTTATCAGCCGGTTACCGGACGAGTCTCTGTTTCTCCGCGTGTTCCAGGTCACCTTCGCTTCTTCACGGCGAACGGATGAAGCAGCGCCGATCTACAAATCATCAGTCGCGCTGCGCAAGGGTGGAAGCTGACGTCGCTGCTATTTGTACATCAGCAGCGTACGTATGACGTCAGAGCGACACTGTGAAGATGTTTCGTGACGGATTAGAGAAGCGACTCAAAAGCTTTATGGTGTTCAACCTGGTGAGCCAAAAGCTCCTAAATCAGAATCAGAAGTCGTTTATACTTACAATGAATGCTGTTTTTCAAAGAACATAATCAGAACATAATTAGTGAGCAGAATAAGGAAAATGAAAAGTATAAAAATAATAATTTAAAAAAAAGCATATATAAAAACCAGAAATATAACAACACAATATAAATATAAAAGTGGAGATCATTATGAAAGGCAATGTAAAAATAAGTACTGTGCAATATAAACGTGGACAAAAAAGACAAAGATTGTGCTTGACTTGGCTGATTCCAGCTTTCAAAGTTCAGAGTTGTTTTATAAGGGAGTGTTGCAGCTTTGCACAGAAGAAGAACAAGCTGTGTGTACATGTGGATTTATTGTTTGTTTGTTCATTTGTTTATGGGCTGTAGCCACCATTTCCACTCTTTTGAGAAGGTTGTTGAAGGTTGAGGGGTGGCACAGTGGCACAGTGGTTAGCACTGTTGCCTTACAGCAAGAAGGTCCTGGGTTCAATTCCCGGCCGGGGCAGGTCCTTTCTGTGTGGAGTTAGCATGTTCTCCCCGTGTCTGCGTGGGTTCCCTCCAGGTGCTCCGGCTTCCTCCCACCTCCAAAGACATGCATGTCAGGTGAATTGGAAACTCTAAATTACCCGTAGGCGTGAATGAGTTTGTCTGTGTCATCCCTACGATAGACTGGTGATCTGTCCAGGTGTACCCCGCCTCTCGCCCTATGACTGCTGGGATAGACTGTAGCCCCCCCGTGACCCTCAACAGGACAAACAGATACAGAAAATGGATGGATGTTGAAGGATTCCAGTTGTCTCACTTCCTGCCTCTAGGCAGATTCATCGCCATCCTGAATCAGGCTGATCAGGACTGTGTCATCCACAAACTTGAGCAGATTCATAGAGCATCCATGAAGGTGCAGCATCACCTGTTGCTTCCTCTCTGGTGGGAGAGTTAGGTGTCTCTTAGCATCATCCTCCAGGTGCTGGAGGATGGTGTGCAGGTCCAGGCTGACTGAACTATTAGCTTGGTAAGCAAACTGCAGAGGGTCCAACAAGGAGTCTGTAAGTTCTTCAGATGGACCAGCACAAACCTTCAAGGACTTCATGACACAAATGTCGGTGCAAACAGGCTATAGTCATGAAGTCCGCTGATCCTGGGCTTTTAGGGACAGGTGGGAGATGGGTCATTTCTTACTTTTTAACAATGTAAATTTGAGCTTCATTCACATAAATAATCAAAGAGATTGTCTTAATGATGAAAAAACCTGCAGTTTGTTTCTCAAATGATTATAATTGAAAATGACTGGTGTAACGTTTAACAGCATCACTGGCCTTTTTCTTAGTCTGTATCAGTATAATCAATTAGTCAATATCAATATAATCTATAATATAGACTTCTTTTTTTAAATCCTTTTTCACCTCAAACTCATGAAGAGATAGTTTGGTAACTTGTGAGATAATACATAATGTAATAATTGGAGGTTTATCATTGGTATTGAGATACTGACATATTGAATAATTTTATTGGATATTATTTATATTTCATTGCCTTTTTAATTCCAGTATTTTATCATCAACGTATTCATTTAATTTCAGGAGCTATAACTATATCTTAATTTAATATATATTTATTTGATTTCTTGTTAATATTTCATATGTCTTATGTGTTTTTATTGTACTCTTGTTATATAGCATATTCATTTTTCATGTGTAGTTCTTTAAAGAAGCAGCGTCAGATGTTTTTCTTCGTATCTTATCAAGCCTAAAACATCTTTGTGCGGGGGACACAAAAAAAAAAAAAAAAAAAAAAAAACATCTTTGTGCGGAGACAAAAAAAAAAGAAAAAAAAACATCTTTGTGCGGAGACAAAAAAAAAAGAAAAAAAAACATCTTTGTGCGGAGACACAAAAAAAAAGAAAAAAACATTTTTGTGCGGAGACACAAAAAAAACGTCTTTGTGCGTAGACACACAAAAAAAACATCTTTGTGCAGACAAAAAAAAAAAAAANAAAAAAAAAAAAAACATCTTTATGCGGAGACACAAAAAAGAAAAAGAAAAGAAAAAAAATCATCTTTATGCGGAGACAAAAAAAAAAGAAGAAAAAAAACAGCTTTGTGCGGGGACGAGTGCAGAAGCGACTACATCCGGGTCATCTCCTGACCTTGGGCGGTTAGTGAACATGGCGGCTCTCGTCAGGCTGAGTTCAGTGTGTCACAGAGGAGTAAAACGTAAGTGTGTGGGTTTAGTCTCTCTGTCCGTGTCTGTTTTAAACGCGTGTGTGTGTGTGCTGTGTGTGTGTGTGTGTTTACTCTCACATTAACACGGTGTGAACGAAGCGAGGTCAAATGTTCGAGCTAACCTGAACGCGTCAACACGACACCAAGTTGACTTTAGTGAACGGAGCCTCTCTCTCTCTTTCTCTCTCTCTGTGTGTGTGTGTGTGTGTGTTTTTTTGGGGGGGGNTATTATGAAGATTCATCATAAACGCGATGTTTCTTACTTACGGGGAATTGAAACCTGCCGTCATGATGACGTCACACTGACCACGACTTTCCGCGGAACAGCAGACTTGTTTATCATATTTGGTTAAATCTTCAAAACACGTCTGATCATTGCAGATGAGTTTCAACAACAGATTTCTATAACTACAGCTGGTCTTACGACTATAATAAAAGTACATGCAAAGCTACACATGCTAATTTATTTGTTTTCTTTGAACTTTAGGGATATTTGCATCTTGTGTGTCTGAATCATTACGTCACTTATTTTAATAGTGGAACGTTTGTCCATCACACACTGAACTCCTTATTTCAACTATCCACGGGTTCGAGCTTTTATATTTGATGGATTTTAGAAACCAACAAAGAAACAAAACAGCAAAAAGGAAAAAGTAATGAAGATGCATTATATTTTGAAGTGTCGAGACTTGGTTTTTAAATATACGTCAGAGTGATCAAAGAGTATTGTCATTATTTCGTCCCTCCTGAATTATTATTTTCTTTCATTATTTTTGTATTCATTAATATGACCCACGAAACAAGGAGAGTCTCATCATATTTTATGACTTTGTGTAGCAGCAGAGCCACACTGGCTCCACCAGAATTTAACAAACCAAATATTAAAGAAGTTTTATTAAAGAGAGGATATAGAATATTTATCCCCATAAATATTATTTTAAAGGATAATTTATTGGTGTTAATGAAAACAGTTTTGAAATGTCTGTCAAGGAATGAAAGAAGTTTGTGTTAGTTTATAATATATAATAATAGAATATAATAATATAATTTTGCCATTCACTTAACAATTTAAATTTTTGTGCCAGTCTGGTGTGTTTGTCTAATTAATGTGTTGTTTTTACATTTTACCACTTGTGAGGCCAAAGACAAATTTCCAGGTGGACAATAAAGTTATTATTATATTCTGTTCTATTCTATGCTATGCTATGCTATGCTATGCTATTCTATTCTATTCTATTCTACTGTACGTATCGTGTTGATAAAAGTACATTAAAGGACCATACCATCCAATTTACATGTTTGAGCCTAATATATTCAATTTTCATACACGTAACATTACTGACAATCATTTCCCAAAGCATACTACTGGAACGGTGAATTAAAAATGTTTTTCCTACCTTCCAGACCTCCATTGGTTTCAGTTCATTCTGCTATTAAAATCAACTTGTTGATACTGTAAACGTTCTTGGGATAGGTAATCCATCATCACCAACAAGACGTGTATTCAGGTTTTTTTAGAAGTTATGTAATTTTAGTGTTTAAGCTCAATAAAAAGCGTGGAGTGAATGTATGCCTCCACCGGGGAATATAGTCCCAAAAGAAGACCTGCGTTTATGGAAAAATTTAAAGGACCGTGACTTCATAAGGCTGTGTAACTATTAGCAGGAGAAACATGGATTTTTAAGGTGGGTGTATCACTTGAATATTTGATTTTGAAAGATTAAGAGATTTTGCAAAATCTCAGGAAAGCTGAAATACGGTTTTATCCTTTGGGAAATGATTGTCAGTAATGTAACGTGTATGAAAATTGAATATATTAGGCTCAAACATGCAAAATGGGTAGTATGGTCCTTTAAAATATGTTGTGTTTTATGTCTCAACATCCATGAAGACAACATGTCAAAGTGACATTTTGTGATGGCTGAAGTTGTAGTTTCCACAGTGTGTGTGTGTGTGTGTGTGTGTGTGGACTGGTGGCTCTCAGCTCTTTTGTCTCGTGTTTCAGCTCTGTTTTATCGAAGCTCTTTGCTGGCCAGACCGCTGGTCGTAACACACAAAGAGCAGGAGCGGCCGTACCTGCTGACAGCAAGGATTCATGCATCACAGGCTCTTAACGGTCAGTGTGTGTGTGCATGCATGTGTGTGTGTATGATAGTGATCTATGGAAATGATCAAAGTCCAGAGTACTGCAGCACTCCAGTTCCACAAAGAATAGCATGTTAGCTCGGTTAAAGCTGAAGATCGGGTTCAGGTGTGTGAATGTTGGTTCATTTTAGGGATGTTGTGATATACCGGTATTGACGATAACCATATTTAAAAAATAAAATATTGATATCATGTTAATAATACACATATGATGTAAATAATCCAGCATCTCTTAAATCATTTCCATTTCTTTCCGTTTTTGCTTTGTCTTCCTCCCCNCCCCCCCCGACACACACACATACATGTCCGTGACATGATGCTGTAAATAGCTAGCTAGCTAGCTACTACCACAGTGTGTAGCTACTACTGCCACGATAAATCATGATGTATGACCTGACAGACAGAGTGAGACGCTCTACGCTAACCTGAAAAAAGTTAGCTGGGAGTTTTTTGGATTTGGTAACAAAGACAGGAAGTTGGTAGACG